>CAUYQG010298084.1:0-28342 GCA_963574415.1 Tarsius wallacei
TTTGTAGAATAATTTGAGTTCCTCTGGGTATATTCCCAATAGGGAAATTGCTGGGTCATATGGAAGGTCAATTTCTAGTTCTTTCAGAAATCTCCAGACTGTTTTCCAGAGAGGTTGTACAAGTTTGCATTCCCACCAACAATGTAGAAGTGTTCCTTTATCTCCACATCCTCGCCAGCATCTGTTGTTTGTTTTCTTAATGATGGCCATTCTTATTGGGGTTAGGTGGTATCTCAATGTGGTTTTGATTTGCATTTCTCTGATTATTAGTGAGGCTGAGCTCTTTTTCATGTGTCTGTTGGCTGCCTGTATATCTGCTTTTGAAGTGTCTATTCATGTCTTTTCCCACTTTTTAATGGGGCTGTTTGGATAAACATGTTTTCAAAGACAGTTTTCCTCTTTCAGAAAGAACCTTTCTTAAATAAAGTGGAAGAATAAAACTCATCATTGTAAAATTTCTAGACCCATGTAAATATTTATTCTATATACTTGTTCATCACTTTACATAAAATAGGTACATACTACATGTACACTAAACAAATGTTTGTATTGTATTTAATTTTAATGGTTAAATTTTAATATTGAAGGAAGCTTATGGGTCTGGATACTAAAGGTAGGTTTATATTATATTTAAAAAATTCTTTTCTGGTTCTAAATGGGAATTTTTTTCTTTTTCTTTCTTTTTTTTTTGAGTAGAGGTCTCACTCTCTCACCCAGACTGGAGCGCAGTAGCACGCTCACGGTCACCGCAGCCTCGACCTACTAGGCTCAGGTGATCCTTCCACCTCAGTCATCCAAGTAGCTGGAACCATAGGTGCATGCCACCCTGCCTGACTAATTTTTTTATTTATTGTAGAGACAAGGTCTCACCAAGTTGCCCAGGCTGGTCTCAAACCCCCAATCCTCTCACCTCTGTCTCCCAAAGTGCTAGGATTACAGGCATGAGCCACCATGCCCGGCACTAAATGGATTTTAAAACAAAAAAGTTTTAGAGGAAGCGTGTCTCATGAAACTCTCTTTGTCACCATATTGCTGAGTCATTGACTTTCTTGTTGACAGTCACTAAGGAGTTGGACCACCGAATAGTGTGATAATTTCTTTCCTGTTGAAAAAAATTTTCAACAAAAAATTCTTAAAAAAGAAACAAATGACAACTTAAAAAATTCTCTTCCCAGAATGTAGTATAATAAAGTAGTCAGTAGCACATAGCATCTTAATGTGTGAAAGGAACTGGGCTGGTGTATCTTGGAGAAGAAACACTTCTACTTTACCTTTCATCCTACATGCAAAGACTAGTTTTATTTTAGTTCAAATTTGAGAAGTCATAATTCAGATTAAAGGGAGCTCTTTATTTTGCTTTCTTTCAGCTGGTATAATCGTACAGTTAACAATTGTACTGTGTATAAAAGAGTCCTCAAAACTTCTAATGAAGGTGGGAGTACATGAGTTCAATTCTGTGGTAGGCACAGAGAAGCTTCCTGTTCGTATTTGTCATCTGCCTGACACGCACCATCTTTCAGCTATGTTATCCCTTTTATGAATCCCTTCTTTAGAATTCTTTATCTTTATAACTTATTCTTTAGAATTCTTTATCCCTTTTATGAATTCCTTCTTTACAATTCTCTAAGTGCTCTAAAGCTGCATGAATATGGACTATAGCTGGTGGCTTTAGAGAATACTTTTGTTCTGGATGTACATGTATTGTTCTGAAGAGCATGGTGACTGCCATGTTACCATTTAGAAAATTTAGTACATTGTGAAGACTGTCATTTGCCTACTCTCTGTTTTTTAGATAAGTGTATATAATTTTAACTATTTGAAATGTTATTCCACCTACATGCAACACTCAAGTACAAAAACCACTTAGAACACAGACAAGGTAATTTATGAAAAACACATTTCTGTATCAAAATAATCATAGTATCTCTGTAAAAAGTGTCAAATGTCATTCTCACTGGATTGAGCCTAATGTGTCATGTGAAAAACCTTTGATTTTAAATATTCTATAACACAGTAGAGACTCTTTTCTGTCCGTTTATGTTACTTGGAGTTCCATAACAATGCATACTGGCTCTTGCATCTACAGTCACTTCACAGGTCAACTCCTCCCCATTTTTAAGGTCTCACTTTCTAGAAATCCACTTTTTGAAGACTACCTGGATTGTAAGACTGGATTAGGAGCCCTACCACTGTGATTTTATAGCACCCTATATTTACTAACCATATAGCATTTATGGTATCTTTATTGAAATTTCTTATTTCTCTTTCTCACTAAACTCCTAGAGAGCAGTGACTGTTTTCTTGTTTACTATTAAATAGCTATTTCTTTCCTTCTTTCAAACATTTTTTTTTTTTGAGATAGGGTCTCACTCTGTTGTCTAGACTAAAGTGCAGTAAAGCAATCATAGATCACCGCAGTCTCCATTTCCTGGGCTCAAGCGATCCTCCCACCTCAGCCTTCCAAGTAGCTAAAACTACAAATGCATGCCACCATGCCCTGCTATATTTTTATTTTTTGTAGAGATAGGTCTTATGTTTCCAAGACTGATCTCAAACTCCTGAGCTCTAGCAATTCTCTCACCTCAACCTCCCAAAGTGCTGGGATTATAAATGTAAGCCACAGCACCTAGTTTAAATAACTATTTCTATAATAACTCCAGGAAGAGAATAGCTGCTTAATTAATATTTGGAGAATTGAATTAAACTGAATATTTTAGAATGTTAGAAAGCATTGAGCCTTACACCATTGAGTTTGATGTTTCCTGTAGTTGTTTCATAGGTGCATTTAATTAGGTTAAGGGCATTTCTCTTAACTTTCTCAGAGTTTTTATCATGAAATGGTGGTATATTTTATCAAATTATTTCACTGGATCTACTGAAATAATTATAGACACACCTTATTTTACTGCATTTTGCTTCACTGTGCTTTGCAGATATTGCATTTTTTTTACAAATTTAAAGTTGTGGCAGCCCTGTGTCAAACAAGTCTATTGGTGCCATTTTTCCAGCAGCATTGCTTACTTCATGTGTCTATGTCACATTTTGATAGTTTTCTCAATATTTCAAATTTATTATTATTATTATGTATTATAGTGATCTGTAATCAGTGATCTTTGATGTTACTATTGTAATTTTTGTGGGGTACCACCAAACCACACTCATATAAGGTGGTGAACTTAATTGATAAATGTTCCATGTTCTGACTGCTTCACCGAATGACCATTTCCTCTCTCGCTCCCTCTCCTCAGTCTCCCTGTTCCCTGAGATATAACACTGAAATTAGGCCAGTTAATAACCTTGCAACCACCTCTAAGTATTCAAGTAAAAGGAAGAGTCACACATCTCTCACTTTAAATCAAAAGCTAGAAATGATTAAGCTTAGTGAGGAAGGCATGTCGAAGCCAAGATAGGCCCAAAGCTAGGCATCTTGTGACAGCCAGCCAAGTTGTGAATGCAAAGGAAAAGTTCTTGACAAAAATTAGAAGTACTACTCTAGCAAAACACACAAAAGACAAAGAGCCTTATTGCTGATAGGGAGAACGTTTTAGTGGTCCAGATAGAAGATCAACGCAGCCACACCATTCCCTGAAGCCAAAGCCTTATGCCTTAACTCTCTTCAATTCTGTGGAGACTGAGAGAAGTGAGGAAGCTACTGAAGAAAGTTTGAAGCTTGAAGAGGTTGGTTTACAAGATTTAAGGAACAAAGTCTTCTCTAGGATATAAAATAAAATGTGAAGAAGCAAGTGCCAGCGTCAAAGTTGTGCAGCAAAGTTATCCAGAAGATCTATCTAAGATCATTGATGAAAGTGACTGCACTAAAGAATAGATTTTCAGTGTAGATGAAATAGCCTTCTCCCAAGAGATGACATCTAGGACTTTCATAGCTAGAGAGGAGGAGAAGTCAACACCTCACTTCAATTCCTCAAAGGAAAGACTGATTGTTTTGTTCAGAGTGAATACAACTGGTGACTTTAAACTAGAGTCAATGCTCATTTACTAGCCAGAAAATCCTAAGACCCTGAAGAATTTTTCAAAATCTATTCTATCTATACTCTAGAAATGGAATAACAGTGCCTGAGAAGTAGAAGCACATCTGTTTATAGCATGGCTCACTAACTATTGTAGGCCTATTGTTGAGAACTACTGTTGAGAAAGATATATATTTTTTACAAATATTACTACTCATTGATAATGCATCTGGTCACCCAACTTTCAAGTCATATTATTTAAGAAATAAATCTCTTAGGGATATAGCTGCCATAGATAGTGATTCCTCAGATAGATCTGAGCAAAGTAACTTTAAAATCTTCTGAAAATAATTCACCATTCTTGATGCCATTAAGGATGTTTATGATTCATGGGAGGAGGTCAAAATATCAACATTAATCGGAGTTTGGAAGAAGTTGATTTCAATCCTTGTAGATGACTTAGAGGAGCTCAAGACTCAAGTGGAGAAAGTAACTGCAGAAATGGCAGAAGTAGCAAGAGAGCTAGAATTAAAAGTGGCGTCTGAGGATGAGACAATTGCTACAGTCTTGTGATAAAACTTCAACTGATGAGAAGTTGCTTATTATAGTTGAACAAAAGAAGTTGTTTCCTGAGATAGAACCTACCCCTAGTGAAGATTCTGTAAACATTGTTGAAATGACAACAAAGGATTTAGAATATTGCATAAACTTAGTTGATAAAGCAGTGGCAGGGTTTGAGAGGATTGACTCCAATTTTGAAAGTTCTGCTGTGGGTCAAATGCTGTCAAATCACAACATGTTACAGAGATATCTTTAATGAAAGGAAGAGTAAATAGGTTCAACATACTTCATTGTTGTCTTATTTAAAGAAATTGCCACAGCCCAACCTTCAGCAAACACCACCCTGATCAGTCAGCAGTTATCAGCATCAAGGCAAGACCTTCCACTGGGAAAAAGATTATGACTTGCAGAAGTCTCAAATAATTGTTAGTATGTTTTAGCAATAAAGTATTTTAAATTAAGGCATGTACATTGTTTTTTCAGACATAATGCTATTGCATATTTAATAGACTACAGTGCACTGTAAACATACCTTTTATATGTGCTGCAAAACCAAGAAACTTATGTGACTTGCTTTGTTGAGATATTAGCTTTATTGTGGTAGTCTGGAACCAAGCCTAAAATATCTCTGAACTATGCCTACATATGGTTTCCTTTCTTTATTCAAGTAATGTGGTTAATTATATTGATTAATTTTCAGATGTTAAATCAACCTTGCATTCCTAGGATAAATACCCATTTGGTTATTATGTATAATTCTTTTACATTATATTCAGTTGATTTGCTAATATTTTAAAATAATTTCAATGTCTGTGTTTCCAAGTGATATTGGTCTTCCTTCCTCCATTTCTTCCTTCTTTCCTTTTTAGTTCTCTCATCTTTTTCTTTCTTTCTCCTCCCAAGATATGAGCTATATACATACTTTCATCTTTAGCTGCCCTTTTTCCACATAAAGCAATTTGAATCAGAGTGGGTTTGCCTCCTATATATAAAAGTTGAAGGTCATGGTCAAAGGATAAAATGTGCATGGTATATTCTTTGTGCTGTGAATGTTGTAGCATTCATGGGGTGAGAGATAGGTTGGCTTTGGAATAGGTATTGCTTTTTCAATAAACTAATACTTTTAGATAAATTGAGGCTCCTGAATTTTGAGTCTTTTTTTAGTATGATACAAAAAATTAGTTACAGGAAAAATATGATTAGCATCTGAGGCAATGTCAAGTTAACCAAAATAAGAGGTAGAAAATCACACCTTTAATACTTTTAATATTCTTTTAATATTTTTAATAGTGTTTATGTCTCACTCATTAATTAAATATTCATTCATACACATCAACTGAATGCTCACCATGTCAGTCTATCTGCTTAGCATAAGGCCCACAGAGATGAACAAAGCAGAAGGGTCAGGGATGAACATGCATAATGGTACTTTCCTTCTGGGTGGTCTGATCACCTGGACTGTTTTCATCAACAATCCTGTTAGGTCAGTTTAGCCAGAATCGCTCCTTACCCTTGATGTTTTCTTTTAGTAATTTTCTATCCACTGCTTCCTAGCTATGAATTCCCACTTTCCCATGCTGTGTTCAGAGTTGATCCAGGTGTTATATTGAGTTTTATTTTTTTCCTATCTCAATACTTATATATTATTATAATTATTTATTTATAAATTTAAATTCAAATGATAAATTATAAGTAAATTCTGTTTTTTTAAACCAGTTTAGCTAGTGTCCAGCTCTGATTTTTCTTTGACAGAGGAAATAAATAAATAAAAACTGTAGAACAGGAAATAAGAGGCTGGTGGGCAGTATATTTTAGATAGGGTAGCCAGAAAAACCCTATTGAGAGGTATCAGGTCTTTCCTCAGAATCCTCCTTACCCCTAATGTTTCCTCTTGGTGGTTCTCCACCCATTGACCCACATTCTGCTCCTTGGCTATAAGTTTTTGCTTGCCCATTTGGTATTTGGAGTTGAGCCTAATCTTTCTACTCTACTACAAGACCCCATTGGAGTCGTCCCTGTGCCTAGCTCAAGGTCCTGAATAAAGTCTTTTGTACTATATTTTAACAAGTGTTATTTAATAATTTTTTCATGAACACTACTCAGGATTTCAGAAGGTGAGCAATTCTAGATGATAAGATACCAGCAGCCTAAAGAAAACACAAAAAGTTTTGAGAGTTACCAGTCCCTGACATCATTTGGTTGAGGTGTTCAGGTCAGGATGGGAAAGAGAGCTTTAGTAGAGTCAGTGTTGCCATCACTGTGGTTCTGAATTCCTATTTGCTTATCAAGTCAATAAAATGAGAGGTTGAGCTGGCATAGAAGCAGTTCTTTCCTCGTTATTACCAGCGTCATCTTTTTGCCAGGAGTTTCCTTGCCAGGAGATGGCTCAGTTACCATGGGTGCTTAGAAATGTTTTTTGGCAGCCCAAATTGAGTCTAGAGTGTGATTCCATGCTTATGTTTTTCTTTTTTTTTAGACTTAAAAAAAATTATAGAGATGTGAAGTACTATTTAAGTAGGCTGCATGCACATGAAGTTTGGTTATCTAACTGACCCTCATTCCCTCTGGCAGTGGACCAGGTGCCCTTTGCGTTGTCACATGCCCCATGCCCCCTACTTCTTTTCTCCCTCCCTTTCCTAGGAGTACCCAGCAACTGCTGATTCCACCCTTGTACTAATGTGACTAGTATTCAGGGCCCACTTATGAGTCAAAACATGCAGTATTCAGTCCTTTGTTTCTGTGGTAGTTCACTTAGTCTGACGGTCTTCAATTCCATCTAAGTTGCTACAAAGGTCATGATTTTTTTCTTCTTATGACTGCATGATACTCCATCGTGTATATGTATCACAGCTTTTTATCAGTTCACTTTAGATGGGCAGCAGGGTTGGTTCCATGTTTTTGCTGTTGTGAACAGTGTGACAATAAACATGCATGTGTAGGTGTCTTTTTGATAGATCAATTTGTGTTCTTCCAGGTGAATTCCTAGGAGGGCGATTGCTGGATCATATGGAAGGTCAATTTCTACTTCTCTTAGGTATCACCATAGTATTTTCCATAGAAGCTGAACTAGTTTGCACTCCCACCAACAGTGTGGAAGTGTCCCCTTTTCTCCACACCTGCACCAGCATCTATTGTTTTCTGATTTATTAATAATGGCCATTCTTACTGGGGTAAAGTTGTATCTCAGTGTGGTTTTGATTTGCCTTTCTCTGATGATTAGTGAGGCTGAGCATTTTTTCATGTGTCTCTTGGCTGCTTGTATGCTATCTTTTAGGAAGTGTCCATTCATATCCTTTGCCTACTTTTTTTTTTTAATTTTTTTTAATTTTAAAAATGTGGGGTACAATTCAGGATTAGGTGTACAAACATTGATTATGCAGGTACCCTTGTTGATGAGGTGTGCCCCTCCTCCCCTAACAGTTTTCCTCAACTGCCAATCCCACCCCCCGCAGTGTCCCCCGACAGCCACTCCCGTTCTTTCTGTTTTCCCGCCCATCCCGCCAATCCCTTTCTTACAGTATTATGATAATTGTTCAAGGTCTACTTATGAGTGAAAACATATGGTACTTTGTTATTTGTTTCTGTGATAGATCAGTTAGTACGATCGACTCTAAACCCATCCAAGTTGCTGCGAAGTCCACGTTTGTCCTTCTTTATGGCTGCATAATAGTCCATTGTGTATATATACCACATTTTAAAAATCCAGTCCCACTTTGATGGGCAGCATGGTTGGTTCCATCTTTTTTGTTATTGTGAATGGAGCTCTTTGCCCATTTTTAATGGGGTTGTTTTTTTCCTCCTTTCCTTTAGTTTTGAGTCCCTTGTAGCTCCTGGATGTTAGGTCTTTGTCAGGTACATAATTTGCAAATATTTTCTCCCATTCTGTGGGTTGTCTCTTTACTCTCTTGATGTTTTCTTTTGCTATGCAAAAGCTTTTCAGTTTGATGAGGTCCCACTTGTCTATTCTAGCTTTTAAGGCATTCACTTTTGGGGATTTGGCCAAGAATTCATTGTCTACTCTGATGTGCATAGAGTATTTCATTTTTTTTTTGAGTTGGAGTCTCACTCTGTCGCCCAGACTGAAATGCAGTGGCACACTCCCGGCCACCACAGCCTCGACCTGGTGGGCTCCGGTGATCCTTCTGCCTCAGCCTTCCAAGTAGCCAGAACTACAGGTGTGTGCTACCACGCCTGGCTAATTTTTTGATTTATTGTGGAGATGTCTTGCCAAGTTGCCCAGGCGGGTCTCAAACCCGCGGGCGCAGGCAATCCACTCACCTCAGCCTCCCAAAACACTGGGATTACAGGCTGAGCCACTGATCTCGGCCTAGAGTATTTCTTACTATTTTCTTCTAGGACTCTTATAGGTTGAGGTTTTACGTTTAGGTCTTTAATCCATTATGAGTTGGTTTTCGTATATGGCGATAAGTAGGGGTCCAATTTCATTCTTCTGCATGTGGTTAGCTAGCTTTCACAGCACCATTTGCTAAATATGGTCTCCTTTCTCCGATGATTGTTATCGGTGGCTTTGTCAAAGATGAGATGGTTGAGAGGTTGTGTTTTTGCATCCAGAATCTCTGTTCTGCTTCTGGTCTATGTGTCTATTCTTGTACCAGTACCAGGCTGTTTTAGTTACTGTAGTCTAGTAATAAAATTTAAGAAATAAATAAAATTTAGGAAATGTGATACCTTACACTTTGTTCCTTTTGCTGAGGATTGCTCTGGCTATTTGTGCTCTTGTTTCCATATGAATTTCTGTATTGTCAATTCCAGGTCTGTGAAAAATGATGCTAGTAATTTGATGGGTATTGCATTGAATCTGATCTATAGATTGGGTAGAATAGACATCTTGACAATATTGATTCTTCCAATCCATGAGCATGGGATGTTTTTCCATCTGTTTGTGTCATCCTTGATTCTTTGAGTAGTGTTTTATAATTCTTGTTGTAAAGATCTTTCACATTTTTTGTTTATGCTTTTCTGCAGCTTGTACTTGTCTGTGATTTTGAAAATTAACTCTGAACTTTTAATGAAGGGTACATATTTTGCATATTTTTTAACTTTATACAAACTTGGACATCATTGATCTTTTATATATTTGTTAATCAGTATTAACAAAACATATCATTTTGCTTTGTGAAAGGCACTTGTTCTTCCTTTTGTAAAGCATGAGTGGGAAGATCTTGAATTTTTCCTGTTCTCCTTGACAGAAAAAAAATTAAAGTATATCATTTACAAATCTTGTCTTATGGTCACCAGTCTTATTTGAGGCTATCAAATTCAGCAAATGGTTTCTAGTTGAAATACCATGCAGCATAAATATTCTCATTTTTCACATAGTGCAGTTTTAATCAGAGTGGGTTTACTTCTTATAACTAAAAGTTGAAGGTCAAGAGATAAGATGTGCATGGTGTATTCTTTGTGCTGTGAGCATTATAGCATTCATGGAAATGAGAGATAAGTTAGCTTTGGAGTAGGTATTGTTTATGTCAATGAACTAATATTTTTAGATATATTGAGACCCTTGTATTTTGAATCATTTTATTAGTATGATAGAAAAAATTAGTCACAGGAAAAATATAATTAACATCCTATTTTGAAACTCACAAATATAAAACACATTGTGAAAACATAATCCCACATTACTTTTACTTAAAATTTTAAAAAAATAAAATAAAAACTATTTTAAGGTATTGATATTTTAATTTGAATTTTAAAAAAATCAGTAAAAAAATCCAAGTATTTCTTGTTGAGGAAGGGAAATACGTGCCCCTTTAATTCAGTGCTGTCTCTGGGTCTCCCTGCTTATATTGTTTTCCTTCTCCTTCCCTTAAAGGTGGCGGCACTGTTAATATGACTAGTCAATGTCTAGGAAAATTGATGAGAATCACTACATGCTGAAAGGCAGGTCCCGTGCTCTTTTCTTTCTCTTTTTCATACACAAAATGAGTATGTTAAGCCTGGATGAGGGCAATCTTGTCAATTGTCCCACTCCACAATTTAGCCTAAGCTGAATAGAATTTTAAATACCAAGAGTTTGGATTTGATGCTACTGATCAGAACTCAGTCCTGCTTTTTATAAATAACAGACTCAAATTTTGGTGGAAAACCAGCGCTCTTCCACTGATTTGATGGGACTAACTTCATTCCCAACACCAGGAAGTAGCCCCTGCTGGCTTAATCCAGAAAGTATAGTCTATCTTCCTGGGCATGGGACTGGTTGATAGATGGGCATGCAACCCAGTCAGGGCTATGAGATACAAGGGAAATTGTCTGGGGCTTTAGGAAAAACTAGGTTGGATATTTCTTTCACTGGATGTGCGAGTGTGAAGATGTGATGGTTAGAGCTGTGCAGTCTTTTTGCCATCGCGATGGTCCAGCAGGAGGATGAAACTCATTCACAGGGGAAAACACATCTGAGATGCACAGAAAAGACATATTCTTGATGACATTGTTTGAAACTCTGAATCAAACCACAGCTGAAGGGAGCACCAACTGAAATCTTAATTCATGGTCCTCACATTTCCTATTTTTTTAAAAGTCAAGTTGAGCTCAATTCCTGTCACTTGCCACCTACAGGACTCTAACTGTCACATGGGAGTGTAGGAGGTTTAGGTCTTGCACTGCATCATGGGATATGTGATGGCTAGTGAGGGGTTATTGGTTGCTGGTTCAACTATTAATGATGCGATATTTTGTTTACTATGTGGCCACTATTACCAATGCTTATCTCCCTGGGGTACCTTATATGGAAGAGAGATGAGAGCAAACAGCAGAGCACATCAAACATTCCTGACTGTAAAACTCTAGAGGTGCATCAATATGAATAATATGGTTCAGGGTTTTTATTTGTTTTTTTTTAAAATTTTAATGGAAATAACTTCATTAACAATATTTAAATATTTCTGTTTATAGTTTTACAATATATGATTTCATGAAATCCTATGTGCCAAGGTAGAAGTGGTTGAATTTTACTTTTGTTTTTCTTATTCCTTTCAGATCCAATGGTTCTGTGCTGTAGAATATTACCTAAAAGTACACCTCAGAACTCCAGGTACACAAAACACTTGAGAAATGGATTCCATGGCCAAGTAAGGCTATGAAATGCTATGTATGAGGACACCTTCTGACAACTCATGGGGTACTTCAATATCTTAAAAGCTTTGGCACATGGTAAAGCAGAGAAGCTTGTTTATTTTTGTTTCATTCACTTGACCATGAACTCTCTTCCCCCTTGGTCATCACCTTTGTAATACCAAGTGGATCAGAGTGGGTTAGATAAGAATGATACTACCACGACAACATTCTCTGTCACTGAAAGCCTGATCTTTTCTCAATTGTAGCTATAGTTATTCAGCAGAATAATCCAGTCTTTTTGTTCAAATGCAATAAAACATTTGAGGCTCTATTTTTTTTTTGTTACTCCTGTTTGTACATACTTAATCCAATTTCTGCCCACCAACAATTCTATTTGAACTCTGGTTTCATACATGAAAGACAATAAATCTTTATTTACTAAGGCAAAGGGCACAAGGAAACTGCAACATTACAGTTACATACAGGTTTCAAGTGAGGCATGGTGGCTAGTGCTTATAGTCCCAGCTACTTGGAGGCTGAGGCAGGAGGATTGTTTGAGCCCAGGAGTTAGAGGTCAGCCTGGGCAACATAGCAAGATTCTGTCTCAAACAAACAAACAAAACCAAAAATGTCAACAAAACCAACCAAACAAAAAAATCTTTGTTACATGCAGGTTTCAATATTATGGGATCAGAGGATTTTTAACTATTCTTGAATGGAAGGTGGAGCTGGGGATGGGGAGAGGCATTGGTGAAGTGTGGGTTGAGCTATCTCAGGAGGTGCATGTGCACCTGTCACCAAAGAGGCTGCTGGGATTGTATAGTATATAGTAGATACTAATCATTGTTAATTAATAAAATAGTTAATCATTTTATCCAGATTTATATTTTTAGGGGAACCACTCTGGTGGTAGGTTGAAGATGGATTAGAATAAGTGTAAGATGTTTAACGAGGGGCAGGAGGAAGATAGCAGTGGAGCTAGTCAGACTGTGTGAGTCCTATTATGAGATTATGAGTTAGTGAGTGTATGGAAAATTTTGCAGATGTGTCTGTGAGTGGGTGTGTGAGTGGCTGACTGAGTAGGGACTCAGGAACCAGTGGCCAGGGCTTTCCTGGTGAAGTGGCTGGTGCCACAGCTTCTCTGCTTGGACCCTAGTGCTTCCTGGGGCACAGAAGCTGAGTGCCATTTTTTAAAAATCAGCAAAGCTCTTCCCAGGAAGAAGCTGCCAGGAGTGACTGCTGGTTCCAGGCTCTGCATCACCACTGCACATGGGCAGCAAGGGTGGTAGAGGGAGCACAGTGAGGGAGCCCCGAGGCAGAGCACCACTGGAGAAGATGAAACAGGTACCCTCCCACCTTCTTGAAAACTGGACAGGAAAGTGCTCTATCTTGCTCACCACAGATCGACAGACCTGATCTCTGTGACTGGCATATTAACTACTCAGGGGTTGATCATGACCCAGAGGGAGTATCCCGAAAGTACAAACTGAGTCTCAAGTGCCCCCCACCTACCCTGATTCAGCCATAGGACAAAGGGTATGACCAGAAAAGGATGAGGAAGACCCCCGAAAAGATCAGTCAGTGAGTCTGGGGCTGACCCAACCCCCTCCTCCCCAGCAATCCTCTGTACGTCAGACCCACACAGCTGGGGCACACAGCTGAGAGGGATGAACCCAGGCAGAGACTGGACATCAGCTGTGATAGGAGGGCTCTACTGCAGGATAAGCCTGGCTGGGGTGTCCCCCACCAGTACCTGGGGAAGAGACAGTCCTGCATCTCCCTACTGGAAAGGATCCTCCTGACCATATGAGAGTGGGAGGGGAGGACTGAAACTCCACCTACACCCACAGCCTCCTCCTCCTTCCCTGCACCGGGCACTGGGAAGAGTGTAAATGAGACCACAGCTCCATAGGAGACAGCAGAAGGGCTTACCTGAGAGCAGCTGAGAGGACCAATTACAGAACTTGCCACAAGAGGGTAGGATATTTTTTGTGTTTGTTTGTTTTTCATTTTACTCTTTTTTACTTTGTGCATGAATGTGTATGTGAAGGTTCGATCTGCAATCCTCCCCAACTTTTTTCTTTTGTTTTCTGTTTTCTGTTTATATATACATGTGAATGAGTGCTCATCTTTCAGTTTTTTTTCTCTTTTGTTAGTTTAATGTGTGTGTAAATGTATGTGTGAGGGTTCAATTTGAATTCCATTTTTTCTCTTTTATTTTTTTTCTTCTTTTGTTTTTTGTTGGGCATGTGCATGTGTGTGTGTGTGTCCTGTTTTTTTGTTTTTTTGTTTTGTTTTTTTCCTTTGTATTTTGTTTTCCAGTTTGTTTTGGGGTGTGTGTGTGTGTGTGTGTGTGTGTGTGTGTGTGTGGTTAATTGCTTTTTGCTTTGGCTACTGCTTTTGTTTTTCTGAGTTTTTATTTATTTTTAAATTTTTGTCCATATTATTTTATTCTACTTTTCTCTGTTCTCCTTATTGCTGTTACTACATCTTGGACTCAGGGGATACACACACATACCCATTGCATTGTTATATAGAGTGGAGGTGAAGAGCAAGTCTCAGGGAACCTATGCCACAAACAATGAGCATTGTGATTTGCAAGTAATTTCTAAATTGTAGCTCCCCATTCTCCATTGTATTCAACTCTCAAAACTACAAGAGACAGCAAAGCTTCCCATCCCATTCAAAATAGAACAAACTCAGAGTCCTGATCAGGGAAGAATAGAGGACTGAGAAAACATCAGAAGTGAAAGCCTCTCCCCCTGCCACTGAGTGATGGACCTAAGGAGAACAGAAAGAGACCTGTCAGAAATGAGGAAAAATCAATGGAGGAACACAGGTAATTCCCAGTGTTACAGAGAGAAAATGCCTGAAAAATCAGATCTCAGAACCCTCCAAAATGGAAGTCACCAATTACTGGCCCCAGAATTCAACAGGGACTAGGGAATGGAAGGAAAGAGTGAATAAGACTCAAGAAAGACAAGATGTAACATTGAAGGAAATTGTAACAGAGATTTTGGTCATTAAAAAATTTCATCCAGGAAATAAATAACAAAATGACAAGCATAGAAAGCAGATTACTAAAGCAGAAGAAATAATCTCAGAACTTGAAGACCAAAACATGGAATTAACCTGATCTGTAAAAAACATAGAAAGAAATCTCAGAAAGAAGGAACAAAGCATTCAAGAGATGTGTGATCATATAGAGAGACTGAAACTATACCTGACTGGCATCCCAGAAGAAGAAAGGGAAACAGAGAACACCTTGGAGCAAATATTCCAGGAGGTATCCAAGAAAAATTTCCTCATCTCACCAGAGATGTGACCACCCAAACACAAGAGATATGGAGAATCCCCACAAGACATCAAATGAGAAGACCAAGCCCTAGACACATAGTAATTCACTTATACAAAATAAGTACAAAAGAAAAAGTTCTAAAGACAGCAAGAGAGAAAGGTCAGACTGCCAACTGAGGAAAACCAATCAGAATAGCAGTAAACCTAGCAGCAGAAACACTGCAAGCTAGAAGGGACTGGATTCCAATATTCAAAGTCCTCAAAGATAAACAACTTCAACCAAGAATTTCCTACTCAGCCAAGCTCAGCTTCATCAATGATAGAGAATTAAAATCCTTCCCAGATATCCAATCCTTAAGAGATTATGCAGCTTCCAGACCAGCTCTATAGGAGATGCTTAAAAAGGTACTAAGCACAGAAGAAAGAAAGAAAAAAAAAAGAATGACCACATAATTCCTGAGAGCAGAGGAGAGCACAGAATCAACAGAGAATGCACTGCAACTGCAAACTTGAAAACACACACATACATCAACCCAAAAGTTAAAAGAAAACAAACAAACAAAGAAAAAACTTTAAAGAATTTCATGACAGGGATAAACAATCAAATTTCAATAATCAGCCTGAAAGTGAATGTACTAAATACATCACTGAAAAGGAACAGAATGACAAATTCGATAAAACACCATGACCCAATAATTTGCTGCATACAGGAATCTCATCTCACCACAAGGGACACACACAGACTCTAAGTTAGAGAATGGAAAATGAATTTACAGGTGAATGGATCACAAAAGAAGGCAGGAGTCACAATCTCAATATCAGATAGAACAAACTGTAAGCTATCAAAAATTAAAATGATATGACAAGACACAACATAGTGATAAAAGGTTCAATCCATCAACAAGAAATGTCCATCCTAAACATATATGCACTCAACACAGGAGTGCCAGCATTTATAAAACAAATACTAGTAAATTTAAAAAAGATATTGACTCTAACACTATTATAGCTGGGAACTTAAATACTCTGCTAATAATCCTAGATAGATCATCAGGGCAAAAATTCAACAAAGAGATCTAGAACCTCAACCTGACTTGACCAAATGGACTTAATAGATACCTACAGAACACTCCACCCAACAACCACAGAATATACATTCTACTCATCACCACATGGAACATACTCTAAGATTGATCACATCATCAGCCATAAATCAAGCATAGACAAATTTCACAAGATTGAAATATTGCCATGCACCTTTTCAGACCATAGTGGAATAAAAATAAATATCAACATCAAAAAAATTGCCCCCAAGCCCATGAAGACATGGACACTAAACAGCATGATGCCAGACAACTACTGGGTCAACACAGAAATCAAAATAGAAATTAAAGTATTTCTGGAAACAAATGAAAAAAAAGAAATATCTTTACCAAACCTTTGGGATGCCATGAAAACAGTTCTAAGAGGGGAATTTATTTCTCTATGAGCACACATCAAGAAAATGGAAAGATCACAAGTTAATAGCCTAACAAATAACCTAAGGGAACTGGAAAGACAAGACCACCAAAACTCCAATTTTAGCAGAAGAATTCAGATCACCAGTGTAAAAGCCCAAATACAGGATATGGAAGACAAAAATATCACAGAATAAAATTAACGAAACAAAAAGCTGGCTCTTTGAAAGAATAAACAAGATTGATGAACACCTAGTCAGAATGACCAAGAAAAAAAAGAGAAAAAGCCCAAATAAACAGAATCAGAAATGCAAAAGATCAAACCACAACTGCCCCCAAAGAAATACAAAGGATTATTAGAGATTGCTATGCACACCTGTATGGAAACAAACTTGATAACCTAAATGAAATGGAGGACTTTCTGACATCTCACAATCTCCCAAGGTTGAAACAAGAAGACATTGAGACACTAAATAGACCAATAACAACCCACGTAATTGACTCCATCATAAGAAAACTACCTATAGAAAAAAAGCCCTGGACCAGATGGCTTTCCAGCAGAATTCTACGAAACATACAAGAAGGAATTGATACCAATCCTATTGAAAATACTCCAGGCAACTGAGAAAGACAGAATTCTCCTCAAATCATTTTATGAAGCTAACATCACACTGATACCCAGACTCAGTAAAGATACAGCAGAAAAAGAGAACTACAGGCCAGTAACCCTAACAAACATAGATGCAAAATTTCTCAGCAAGATTCTAACAAATCGGATCCAACAATGCATCTCAAAAATCATCCACCATAACCAGGAAGGCTTCATCCCTGGGATGCAGGGCTGGTTCAACATCTGCAAGACCATGAATGTAATTAAATACATCAACAAATGTAAAAACAAGAACCACTTGATTATATCATTAGATGCAGAAAAAGCTTTTGACAAAATCGAGTATTCCTTCTTGATAAAAACCCTTGAGCACCTAAGAATAGAAGGTACATATCTAAAAATACTAAGTGTCATCTATGATAAACCCACAATCAGCATATTGCTAAATGGACAGAAACTAGAAGCATTTCCCCTGAAAACAGGAACAAAACAAAGCTGCCCACTCTCACCCCTCCTGTTCAACATTATGTTGGAAGTCATAGCTAGAGCAATTAGATAAGAAAAGGAAGTCAGGAGTATCCAAATAGAAAAATAGGTAATTAAGTTATATCTCTTTGCTGATAATATGATTCTATACTTCAAAAATCCAAGATAATCTGTCAAAAACCTTTTTTCACTGGTAAAGTACTTTGGCAAAGTCTCAGAGTATAAAATAAATGTGCAAAATACAGTCGCATTCATATACACCAACAATTAGGCAGAGAACCAAATAAAAAGCACAATCCCAGTCACATCAGCCACAAAAAATTGAAATACCTCAGCATCTTCCTAATCAGAGACATGAAAGACCTTTACAATGAAAACCACAAAACACTGCTCAAGGAAATCCAAGAAGACACAAACAAATGGAAAAATATTCCATGCTCATGGATAGGAAGAATCAACATTACTAACATGTCCATTCTACCAAAGGCAATCTACAGATTCATCGCAATACTCATTAAATTTCCAACATCATTCTTCTCAGACCTGGAAATGACAATACAGAAATTCATGTGGAAACATAAACAAACATGAATAGCCAAAACAATCCTTAGCAAAAGAAACAAAGCGGGAGGTATCACATTTCCAGATTTTATACTTTATTATAAGGCTACAGTAATCAAAACAGCCTGGTATTGGTACAAGAACAGGCATATAGATCCATGAACAGGATCAAGATTCCAGAAGCAAAACCTCAATTTCTCAACCAACTTATTTTCAACAAAACCTCCATCACCAGCCAATGGGGGGTGGGGTGGGGGAGAAGAACCTATTCAGTAAATGGTGCTAGGAAAACTAGTTGACCACATGCGGAAGATAGAAACAGGACCCCTACCTATCACCATACACAAAAATCAACTCTAAATGGATCAAAGACCTAAACGTAAAACCTCAAACTACAAGAATTTTAGAAAATGCAGGAGACACCCTTACAGAAATTGGAGTAGGCAACTAATTCCTGATCAAAACCTTAGTTTTCCATGCCATAAGAGATGAGATAGACAAGTGGGACCTCATCACACCGAAAAGCTTCTGCAAAGCAAAAGAAACCATCAAGAGAGTGGGAAGACAGCCCACAGAGTGGGAAAAAATATTTGCCAGCTCTATATCTGACAAAGGCCTAACATCCAGGATCTACAAGGAAAAAAAATCCCCATCAAAAAGTAGGCAAAAGACATGAATAAACACTTCTCAAAAGGAGATAAACAGGCAGCCAAAAGATACATGAAAAAGTGCTCAGTCTCGCTCATCATCAGAGAAGTGCAAATAAAACCACACTGAGATACCACCTAACACCAGTAAGAATGGCCATCATTAATAAAACAAACAACAACAGATGCTGGCAAGAATGTGGAGAAAAGGAATGCTTCTACACTGCTGATGGGAATGCAAACTAGTTCAACTTCTATGGAGAACAGTGTAGCAATTTCTAAAAGAACTAGAAATTGACCTTCCATATGACCTAGCAATTCCCCTACTGAGAGTATACCCAGAGGAACTCAAATCATTCTACAAAAAAATACTTACACATGCATGTTTATTGCAGCAGTATTCACAACAGCAAAAACATGGAACCAACTGTGCTACCCATTGAAACTGGACTTGATAAAAACAATGTGGCACATATACACAATGGAATATTATGCAGCCATAAAGAAGGACAAACATATGAACCTCACAGCAATTTGGATGGATTTAGAGTCTATAATCAATCACAGAAACAGAGAACAGAATTCCATATATTCTCACTCATAGGCAGACTCTGAACATTTACCATAATACTGTAAGAAAGGGAATGGCAATAGCAGAATATTGCTGGCGTGGGAGTGGGGACACAACATCAATAAGGGTACCGGATCTCAAACTAGGCAACGTGTAAACCAAAGGAAGACCCAAACTTTACCTGTATGATGTCCACTTGTATACCCAATCCCGAATTGTACCCCACATATTTAAAACAAAATATATATAAACTAAAAAAAAAGATGTTAAAGAAAATAATTTCAATTATAGTCACTGAGTAAATAACAGCAGTGAAGAAGAGGGAGGAACACAAGATGATTTTGCAGTTGTCAGTGAATGGAGAGTGAAGTGACTAAGAAGGAGGCTCTTTGGTCTTAAGAGTTTAAAATTGAGGAATATGTGAAAACCAACTCTGTATTGAGGCCCTATTTGTGCCAGGCATGGTACTATGCACAATGGGCAAGATGACTGTTTTCTAGCAGTTCAGGGTTTTGAGAAAAAATACTATGAAATACTATATGTGCTATGGTGGATATTTGCTATTTTGTTTTGTTTTGTCTTCTCACACTTGACCCCTTTTTAGTATTCCCTATTGAATGTTCGTAGTTACTCCTGTTATGGAAGTCAAAGGTGGCCAGACATTCCTTTTCCTTTTTCACTTCCTGGCAGCTAGAGTTCCTTTAGGGACCCAGGCTCAGTCAGTGATGTTCTTGACCAGATGTAGAATTCAAAGATATTGATGTGAAGGCATAGGATATTTAGAGATCATTTGTGGGTAAGAGTGCTGTCCCCCAGTATCCTTCCAGTAAATTCCTTTTCTGATCAAGTTTCACCTGATACATATAAACACAGGGGCATTAATGCACATAAGACAAAACACAAAACATGATTTAGTAAAGTACAAAAGAGAGAAAGCCTGAAAGCTTGTTGCCAGTATTGAAGGAAATTCTTACGGTTCAACTTCCTGTCAATATGCATTGAAAATAATCTTCTCAATGGGGAGGATTGTAACATTTCCTCCTCTCAGAACTTAGTTTTTACAGGCTTTCTGAACTCTCCTCTTAAGGTGTAAAAGTACTTTGTAGTAGGACTTATTTCTTTGATGTTGTTGCTTCGGACTTCCGTTAACTAAATATTGATGAATTTATATGATAACTTCCACCTGTTTGTTGGGATTAGTTTAATAGCAAATAATAGATATATGTATTTTTCTAGGGATGAATAAAAATTGAGAGAACTCAAATGTATTAAAAGCATAAAAGATTTCATGAGTTCAGGAAACAGACTGCTATTGTGTTATTATGAAGTGTTTTTAATATATTGTATAAGAATGAAAATGGAAAGAGAGAAGATATCATTCGACTTAAAGTGTGGTCTTTAGAATATGACAGATAAGAAGTTGGACCACTAATGGCTAGAAGAGTGGATTGGCATAGTTATCTGTGCAATGATGAGAGCACTTAGCAACATTTTAATTGGTAAGTATTTATGGTGGCTTAAGTTGTTTTTCCACCTAGTGGTTTTAAAAAGTGATTGTCTACACATCCATTCTGGCTTCCCCCACATTTTTCTTTGCTAAGAAGAGCTCTTCAAACAGTAATAACCTCCCCTGATCTGAAATCGGGGGATAGAATGAGCTTAAGTTGGGACTGCTGGGACTTTGTCCTGGGTCTCCTACTTCCCGCAATCATCTCTGAGCTTTAGTTTTCTCTTTTTAAGAATAGAGTCAAATAAACCCTCTTTATTAGCTTCAGAACCTTATTGTGAAGATTACATTAATACCAGATATAAGATACCACCCCGATATCCTTCACTCATCCCCTTACATAGCCTGCTAATTCTTACAGTTCTTTTTTAAAAATTTTATTTTAAAGATATAGGGTACAATTCAGGGTTAGGTATACCATGGTCATTATACAGGTAAAGCTTGGGCCTCACTTTGGTTCCCACTTCACCTGGTTTGAGATCGGGTACCCTTATTGATGAGATATGCCTCCCCACTTCCCTGGCAGTTTCCCACTACTGCCAATGCCTTTCTTGTAATATTATGATAAATGTTCAGGGTCCACTTATGAGTGAAAACATGTGGTACTCAGTTCTTTGTTTCTTTGATAGATCACTGAGTATTACAGACTCTAAATCCATCCAAGATGCTTTGAAATTCATAATTTTGTCCTTTTTTATGGCTGTGTAATATTCCATCATGTATATGTACCACATTTTTTTATCCAGTCTACTTTCAATGGGCAGCACAGTTGATTCCATGTTTTTGTTATTGTGAATAGTGCTGCAATAAACATACGTACACAGACATCTTTTTTATAGAATGACCCGATGTCCTCTGGGTATATTCCCAGAAGGGGGATTGTTCTTGATGTACCAGACTTGTTATTTCTGGACTATTCTCTCCTGTTCAAGAATGGAAGCTCCTTGAACTCAGGGACTTTACAGGTTTTGTTAATTGCTTGATTTCAAAAGCACAGAACAGTGCCTGGCACTGTATACTCAATACAATTTAGTTAACTCACCAAGTGAACAAAGATATTGCTGTTTTTTTAAAAAACTATAAACGCCTTTCTTGGGAGGTGTCTCTGATTGGTAATTAAGCCTAAAATGTTAGATTCAAGGGTGCCTTTTCATAGTTGACCAATGATCTTGTCTGTTTGTTTCCCATCATTACACATTATTACAAGACAAGATCGTTTGCATCCTCCTGAAATTTTCATGCAAGTTATTTGTGGTAACTACAGTTTTAATATGTATTTCAATGCCATATATTTCTGGGTTGCATGTATTTGCTAATATACGCCTTATAGATGAATGTTTCCTGTATCAACAGAAAAATATGTGGAAATTTTGGCTTGAACCTAACAGCCTAAATTTGACTTTTCCCAACACAAGTCATGAATAAAGCTATTTTTTAAATAGAATCTATTACATGCTTACTGCTCAATGTTTTACCCCCTCATTCAACTAGTCTTATTCTCCTCATCGTAACCATTTAAAATCTCTTTCCTATCTCATGGCTGTTTTTAATCCAGTTTTTTTTTAATGTGGAGAAAAGATCCTTCACACAATAGCAAAAACAATATGATCATCGAAAATACTTTACTTCGTAGAGTTGTTTCTATTGAATACTACTTGTATGCTTTCATGTAAGACAAAGACTTTCTATTTTAAGGTTTGCCAGTCACCATATTATTTTCATCATCACCTCCAAAACCTTTCATTAACACAAATTGACTTTGGCACTATACTGTCCAACAGGACCTTTTCATAGAACCATAGACTTTCAGAGTTGGAAGTCACCTGAAGCAGCCTGAATTTTTAATAGCATGCTTAATTACCATGTACTAACTTTAGATTTTCCTGAGATTTTTATCTAGTCTTTTTTATTAACATACAGTCAGACTTAAATTGTCAGCAGGCAGATGATTGAAGAAAATCATGCTTATTTAGTTTTTTTTTTAACCTGTTTAAGTGCTTAATACAAATACATATGATAATTGAGGAAAATGGCTTACTGTATAATATGATGATAATTTAATGACAAGGTCAATAAAACAAGATTAATAGAGATTACTAGATTACCACCAGCTAGTATTTAGGAACATTTTAGAGTATGAAATTTTTGCAAAAATAGTCCAGCAGGCAGAAAATTTCTTATATTGTCTTAACCAACAAATTTCTCTTCTACCAGGGAAAGTGGAATTGTTCCTGAGCTTGAGGACAGCTCTCCATAACATATGTATGTATCCTTTCAAGAAAGGGAGAATCTACCAGCCTATCAGTCCAGATTAATAGTTTAATATTGAGTCTTACAAAGTGTTTAAAAATACTGGGACATTTTTTTCTTGTTCTGATGATTAAGGGACACCACAGGCACTTAGTATGTGAGGTGTTAGCAATCCTATAATATAAAAAAATTTTCTCTTATCCTGCAAGAATTTCAAATTCGTTTACATTCTTCACCAGACATTTGTGTAGGAGAAAACCTGTTTATATTTATCAGAGCTAAGAGACTATTTCAATTTGACATATAAACACATGGGCACATTTTGGCATAGTTTTAGTATACACTCAATTTTCCAAGTGTGCAACTACTGTACATATCGATAGAAGACGGAAGATTGTATTTTTGTTTAGTTTGGAATTTTCTAAAGTTATTCAACTGTATCACATCACTGATGTGAACATGATATTTAATTCAAGATTCCTTCTCAGTCTTCCTTCTCTGCGAGTGTAGCTGTTGTGCTCACAGTTATTGGTGCGATTGTTTGAATTCTTCAGAATATCACCTAAGGGTACATCATGCCTGAAAACTAACCCAGGGAAATTCATGTCATTTGATTATATTACTTTTATTTAAGCATTATATTACAGTTAAGGTATTATACATTGATTTAAAAATTCATGTAATTTGTGTCATTTATAAATTTTTAGGAGCACTATATAAAAAGGAAGCCCTATAAAATATTTGTTATTTGTGGTCAGGTGTGGTGGCTCACATCTGTAATCCCAGTAGGTTGGGAGGCTGAGATGAAAGAACTACTTGAGACCAGGAGTTTGACACCAGCTTTAGCAATGTAGCATGACCTCATCTCTACACAAAATTAAAAAAAAATTTTGGCTAGCATGGTATACACCTGTAGTCCCAGCTTCTGGAAAGGCTAAGGCAGGAAAGATTGCTTGAGCCCAAGAGTTTGAGGCTGCAGTGATTCATGTTCCCACCACTGCACTGTAGCCTGGGATGATAGAGCAAGACTCTGTCTCTGGGGGGTGGGGGGGATATATATATTTAATTTAATATATGCTCTCTCTATATATATGTATATAAGTATTTGTTATTTAAAAGGTCTTTGATTCAATGCAGTGACTTTTTTTTTTTTGAGATATGGTTTCACTCTGTTACCCAGGCTGGAATGTAGTGACCTGATCACAACTCACTTCAGGCTCTACTTCCTGGGTTCAGGTTATCCTCCCACCTCAACCTCCTGAGTAACTGGGACTACAGGCATGTGCTACCATGCCTGGCTAATCTTTTCATATTTTATGGAGACGAGGTCTCACCATGTTGCTCAGGCTGGTCTCGAAATCCTGGGCTCAAGCAATTTTCCTGACGGTCTCCCAAAGCACTGAGATTACAGGTGTGACCCACCGCACCCGGCCAATACAGTGACTTTGAAACTTAGTGGGCATTACTCCTGGAGTTCTTGTTAAAATCCAGATTGCTGCCTCCCTTTCCTATCTTCCAGTTTCTGATTCAACAGACGTGGGGAGAGGGCCTGATTATTTGCATTGCTGTGAAGCTCTCTGGTAATATTACTGTTGCTGATCCAGGTATCACACTTGGAAGAAACTAGTCTAATAGGTTCGAGAGCCTGATTAGAGCCAAGCAACCCTAATGATTAGCAGGGCAACATTGTGCATCTACATTGAGTTCACATCTGTCTGGTTTCAAAGATATTAATTAGATCCGAATTTTCTTAGATTAATTTGAATAAGGCCAGATACAGTGGCATATGCCTGTAACCACAGGACTTTAGGAGGTCAAGTTGAGAAGATCACTTGAGGCCAAGAGTTCAAGACCAGCATGGTCAATATGGTAAGACCCCATCTCTAATCGAGAATAAAAAAAAAGTTGACTAGAAGCATATACATAATATATAAAAAATAATCTAAATATAATTTACTTTGGATGGTCAGCACACACATATACTTGTTAGCAAATTATTTTATGAAAGCAATGCCATGTACAAATTTAAAAAAAAAATAAACAAGTTTACAATTCTTTTGGAAAATCTGCAGACCAAATGAAGTATAGGGGGGGGACCTCTTGACTGTTTGAAGTTTTGCTGAAAAATCTACTAGCAAAAGGAAAATTAAGATTAAATAGAAGGAAACGACATAGAAATTTATTTAACATGTATACACAGGAGCTTTCAGGATGAAGACCCAAATATGCAGGGGGAATTTTCCATTGTTGCTTATATTAAACAAAGTATGGAAAGCTGTGAAGAAATATGATTGGATAAAAAGGGTATGATCTGATGCTAATAGATTGAAAGGGGAAACCCAGCAAGGCCTGTCTATCTAGATTCTTCTTGCCCTCTCTGAGCACGCATTTCTTTCTTTTAGAAATGGGGCTGGTCCCTCTTTGGAATGGGTTCTTACAACCCATAGTCAAACAAGGCGGGTCAAGGAATTTCTTTGTGGCCAGATTTTACACAGAAGGGTGGAGGGAAAAACAGAGTAATATGTTTAGGTTTTATGATTGTCTTCAAGGGAAATAAGTTCTGGGATCGATGACTCACCTTGGGAAAGAGGAAATCTAGTTTCTATGGCAAGCCCTGGGGATAATGAGACGGAGAGACCAGAGGACAGAAGAAGGTCAAAGAAAAGCTTTCTTTTGAGGCTGCTTCCGAGGCCTTCATTTTGGGGTACTGCTTTCTGAGTCCCAACAGGGGCTTCTCACTTCCAATTTGGCTATGGAGTGGTCTTGCTCATGTTTTCTAGGACTGAGCAAAATATGGCCTGCCTCAGGAAATATCTCCAAAAGCTTTTTGAGCTCTTTCATCATCATTTCAGCTTCATAATGAATGACTAATCATGATAGTGTCAAAATAAAGGAATTCCCCCAACGAGGAGTCTTGCCACCCACCACCAAATTTTCCTGGTGGCACCATGAAAACAGGAGCAGAAACTATGATTTCTGTGGCCATGCTTAGCCCATAAAGAAATATCTAGTCATCTCTAGTCAGATGCAAAAAATAGTTTTATAATGATATGCCCAGTACGGTGCAATAAAGTGTCTGTCTCCATTTAAGGTAAAAGATTTTTTAATTTCTCAGCTTGGCTCTGTGTGGACTGTCCATGGTAGGGAAAGAGGTGGCATGCAGTCACCTTTGTACTTTTTTCTTGAGTAGTACTTTACCCCCACACACAAGGCAGTTTCCGGTCTGCTGGATTGAAGATGGGGTGGGAGGGAGAAGGCAGAGCTGGGAAAGGTATAACTTGATTGTCTGGTGTTGTCATGGTGATGAAACACTGGCATTGTGGGGCTCTGGCAGACTCCAGATTCCGATTCAGCACATTTGAGGGTTACTCAGGCCCTACCTCCGTTGAGGGAATTGAGTGAGTCTCTGCTGGCCAGTCACTGTTCCCCCAGCTCCTTAGTATCCAGAAGTTCTTTACTTTCTTGCTGCTGGGGTCTTTGCATACTTCTTGAGGGCACTGTGTGGCAGGGTCCAAGAGCAGCCCATTCTTTTCCAGGTCTGCATTTGATTTCCGGGGAACCTGCCTACATCTTTCCCAACAGCAACCCGTGGAGTGCAGGCTGCCCCCAGTGCAGTCATTTCTTTTCTTCCAGGTGTCAGTCAGTATTTTGCCCTTTAGATTTCTCATGAGTGAGTCATAAGTAAGTCCATGGTGGCCCCCTATGCTGCAGAAGATACTTACCAATCTTTCCAAGTGGTTCCATGAAAGTCTTTCTCCTGGGTTATAGAAGAGGAAAAAAGCAAAGCTTCCCCTTGCTTCATTGTAAGGGAGAAAGTCGTGGGGGTCTCAGAGCTCACCAAATATCTGTTCTAGTCATTCCCTCCAGTCTCTCAATCCTTGTTACATGGATGAGCTTAGGGTCACAAACTGGCCCTCAAACTTCCTTTGCAAAATCTACTTTGATGGCCTCCAACTCACTTCCAGACACGAGACAAGGTATCACCTTTCTTGCTTGGGGCTTCATTAGAAATGGAGATGAGAAATGTCTCATTGTAACATGTTATTCCAGAAAAATATAGTGGCTTGGTTCACCCAGCAGAAAAAATATTTTGTTGGTTGGTGGTGATCATAGAATCAAGTTGCTAGAAGTTAAACTGAAAAAATCATGAACAAAAACAAAGCAAAACATAACAGAAGCTTCAAGGACATATGTATGCAAACAAGGCAGGAGTTTAATATTTGCCAGGGTAGAAGAATGTGTCTGACTTGTTCACTGCTATAGAACCAGAGCTCAGCAGAGGTTCTAGCTAATGGTTTTCACTGAATGTTAAGAGGAAGAGAAAACAAGGAAGGCAGAGATGCTTGGAGGGGTCCAGTTTCAATCTTCTGCATGTGGTCAGCCAGTTTTCCCAGCACCATTTACTGAATAGGTTCTTCTCTTCCTAGTGTTGGTGGTGGAGGCTTTGTCAAAGATAAGTTGGTTAAGAAATTGAGGTTTTGCTTCTGGAACCTCAATTCTATTCCATTGGTCTGTATGCCTGTTCTTGTACCAATACCAAGCTGTTTTGATTATTGTAGCTTTATAAAAAGTTTAAAGTCGGGGAGTGTGATACCGCCTGCTTTTTTTTTTGGCTGAGGATTGTTTAGACTATTCGTGGTCATTTATGTTCCATATTAATTCCTGTATTGTTGTTTCTAGGTCTGAGAAGAATGTTGCTGGTAATTTGATGGGTATTGCGTTAAATCTGTAGATTGCCTTAGGTAAAATGGACGTCTTAACAATGTTGATTCTTCCAATCCATGAACATGGAATATTTTTCCACTTGTTTGTGCCATCTTTGATTTCTTTAAGCAGTGTTTTGTAGTTTTCATTGTAAAGGTCTTTCATGTCTCTGATAAGGAAGATGCCAAGATACTTCACTTTTTTGTGTGGCTATTGTGAATGGAATTGTGCTTTTTATTTGGGTTTCTGTTTGTTTATTATTGGTGTAAAGAAATTCGATTGTCTTTTGCACATTTATTTTATACCCTGAGACTTTGTCAGTCCTTTATCAGTGCAAGGAAGTTTTCGACAGATTCTCTTGGGTTTTCGAGGTATAGAATCATGTCATCTGCAAAGAGGGATAACTTGATTTCCTCTTTTCCTATTTGGAAACCCTGATCACCTTCTCTTCTCTGATTGTTCTAGCTCTAACTTCCACAACTAGGTTGAACAGGCGGGGTGGGAGTGGACATCCTTGTCTTGTTCCAGTTTTCAGGGGAAATGGCTCCAATTTCTGTCTGTTTAGCAGTGTGATGGCTGTGGGTTTCTCATAGATTGCACTTACAATTTTGAGGTATGTTCCATCTATGCATAGATGTTCAGGGTT
>CAUYQG010298087.1:0-15726 GCA_963574415.1 Tarsius wallacei
TCCCCTCGGCTTTACAGGAGTCTTCACCTGTATAGGCGATGCCAGAGTGGTCACATAACAGGTGTACAGATGATAATCAGACCATGAACACCTTGGGATTCCAGTTGACACTACTTAATCAGGTTAATTTTATTGGTACCATAGACTATTTTTAAGGTCTAGTTCCAAAAAAAAAAAAAAAAAGGAATTTAAAGGAGTTTAAAGAAATAGAGCCAGTTAGAATAAGAAAGCAAAGGAGATTAATGGGCTCATTTTTCTCCTGTTTTGTAAATACAGTTTGAAATCCTACAAAAACAACTCAGAATGAAGATAAAACAGAGCACTAGAAACTCACACTGGCAATCCAGTTGTCAGTTCAAGAATAGTGCCCTGGAATTACCAATAAAGGTTGCAGCATAAACACAAAGAAGTGAAGAGGGAGAGGGAGGAAAAAAAAAAAAAACAAGACAACAAGGAGGGAAGAAGAAGGGAATGAGGTAAGAAGAAAAATATAGAAAGAGAACAGTAGACAAAAAGAAATAAAGGAGAGAAAGAATAAATAATCCAGAGGGAAAATGAAGAGGTTTTCAGCTGTAAATTGTTATCATACCTTTGTCCACACAAATACCAGTCAGAGTGGCAATATGTTCTGAGATTAAAATGCAGTAGTGTTCCAGCCTTACAGAATAATGCAATGCTTTGGTCTGGTGTCTCCCTCCCCGATATAATCCCTACACAAAATAAAGACAAATGAATAATGTTGGTATTTTAATAGAGGTTGCCTTTGAATTTGGCTCAGGGACAATGGCCTGTGGTTGCATTTTATTATAGCTAATCTCCATGGGGGCAGAAATGGCTGTTGTAAATGTCTGAGAAATTATGAGCTTCTTTAGAAAGGAACTCTGTGTTTATAATGACACTTGGCATTTGCACATTTTATAGCCTTTCTCATCTGAAAATCATGGAGCTATGTTTATATTATAACCAGATTCTTGTATGTCATTCTGGGATATACCAGTGAGTATTCTTTCTCTTTGTTTTCTCTCTTTTTTTTTTTCTTTTCTTCTCTTCTTTTTCTTTTTTATTATTATTTTTTGGAGGAGTAGGCAGTGATTTGTAATATTGTCATCAGGATTGAGAAGGCAGCCTCTCTGAATTTGATCTATGAGGTCAAAGTTCACGAGGCAAGTCTAAGTAATTGGGTAGGTGGTGACTATGTGTTAGCTCTCTAGGAGAGCAGAGAATATTGTTTGGAAGTTAGCCTAAATGTAACCCCAGAGCCCAAAATATTTCTCATTCCCTGAATAGAAGGCCATTTCCTCCCTCTCCCTCTTCACTACTTCTAAGCAGTGTTCACTATGGTATGACTTAAAAAAAAGAGAGGCTCCCAATTCTGAAAAGATCCTCTCCTTAGCTGCTAGAGATTCACTCTTTAGCCACTACCTCAAGATAAGTTCCTGAAAGACCCTATCCATGCACATCGGCAATTTAAACCATCACCGCCCATTTAGGCAGCATGACTTAGCTCACAGAATTTGCTCTTGTCACTTTATAGGAAATTGAGAAGATAGGGAATATTAAACAGATTTCAAATTTGTGTTTGTGTGCGGTGCTAGGGAAAGAAATGCCGAGAACTTGCTTGGGGGAAGTATGGATGCCAAAGGAAATGATGAGGGTTCTGGACACCAGAGGAAGAGGTAAAGCAAACCGAAAATTGAAGGATGCTGTAACCCAGCTCTGACCACATCCCGAAGTCACATGACTTCCATGTGATAACTAATGATTTGGTTGTATTTATCTATACATTTTTTTCCCCGAGAAGAAAAAACCTAAAGGAAAAATAAAATGGTGTGTGGCATAAAGCATTCTTGGAGATTTCAGAGTCTCTACTTATCCAGATCTTTGGATGCCCCTGCTCTCCACCATGGACTGAATTTTGGCCACTTTTACCGGCTGGTGTCACAACCCTTCCAGCTCTTCTGTCTCTATTCCAGCGTGGGTCTCTGAATCCAGGAACTAGGGCTACCAGACAACATACAGAACACCAAGCTAAATTTCAACTTCAGATAAACAAAGAATTAGTGTGAGTGAGTGTGTGTGTGTGTGTGTGTGTGTGTATGAATACATACATTTATGTATACATGTGTTTATATTAACATAATACATATATCTTTTATGTAACATTTGTGACATATTCATATACAAAATATTTGGTTTTCATCTAAAATGTAAACTTAACTGATGGTCTGCATTTTTATTTGCTAAATCTGGCAATCCTACCAGAACTACTTCCTAGTAGAATAAATCAGACCACAGTACTGGTCTATCTGCAAGTTAAGAATTCACCTTTGGCCTCTATTTTGACGTGTACACTGCTGATGGTCTCTGATCTTTCATAAGCCAGACTCTAGTCAGCATAGTCGCCTCCTGCTCCTACCTCTGACTCTCCCAGAGCTTCCTGCCCTGCTAGTACTTAGACTGTTAGCCTCTCCATCAGGAGAGTCAGCCAACTGCTCATCCTGGGCTTAGACTGGCCCTGTGCTATTTCCAACCAAATGGAGCAAAGAATACAAATAAGCAGGAAAAAAAAAAGACTGAAGGCTTCTAGAAATCTCAATTTGCTTCATTAGATATTTGAAGACAATCTTCGTAACTCATAGGGTTGCTAAGAATGGCAAAGCTCTTTGCAAATTCTCATGAGAAACAAGATAAGATTTCATGACTGTTATCCTGATGTAAAATAAGTATTGACAAATTGTCTAGTGGGGAAGTTGAAAGAAAACCTTGATATGTGGTTACTCACTTACTGTACCATTTAGTCCCCTAAACCCTAAAACTCAGAAAGCTATTTTTTCTTCCTTGTCATCTGCCTTCATCTTCCCTTGAGAATGACCCGGGTTACCTTGTTGCAGAGTAAAACTGGTTTTTGGCAATCAGTAAACGTCTTTGCTATTCAAAATTGCTGTAGTAGCTGCATTTCAGGCACCTGCTCAGTGAGCAGGTTCCTGGTCAAGTTCAAAAAAGGAGCCATACCTTCATTTGCGGGATGCTGTGTTGAAGTCAGACTTCAGAGACATAGCTTTGTGCAGTCTCCCGGGATTTAGCTGGGCTTGAATCGCCTGTGACCTCTGTGCCCTTACAACATCACAGAAAACACCATCATGGTGCCCACTAATTGGTCACCTTGATGTCAGTCACAGCACGGAGATCAAGGACAGAGTCGGTCCTGGAAAGTGAACTACACACACTCTCGGAGGTGGTCTCTACGGGTCAGGCTAGCATCCCGCTGAGAGCACAGTGCCAGGGAACCATACCCCAGGACTACTTGAAACATGGCTGTGCTGCACACGAACAAAGGACAGGTGGCCCCATGAATGACCCTTCCCTGGCCACCCACAAAGTCTAAATTGTCAGCCTTTCACACCTATTATGCTTCCATTATCTGAGGAAAACACTAAGTGCCATGCTTCGAATCTAACACACACAAAGCAGCCTCTTGAAATTAGTTTCTGCTTATTGGTTTTAAAAATTATTAAGATTATTTTATTTTTAAGGCAGCAAATCAATCATGGATTTTTGGAGTGTTATATGCAGGGTGCGTTTGAGAAGCTCACTGTAATATTAATCACAATTTTTTAAAGAATCCAAATGCAATGTGTTTTTGTGAATGACTTGTATAGAAGTAGGAAGAATGAGAAGAAATATGAAAAATAAACCTTTCCATTATTTATCTTGGCTTGAAAACATTTATAGGGTATCATTCTCATTCTTTGAAAGCAGGCATTTTACATGGTAGGAGTGATTGGGATTAAGGAGAAATTCTAAAATTCTAATAAAGCAAGAAAAAATGAATGGAAGGAAGTAAAAAAAGAAACAGAAGAAGAAATGGAAGTAAAAAAAGAAAGAATGCAAGAACAACTGCAGAAGGTGTGGTTTGTTAAAAATGCTTTAATCTGTGGTTCAATTTACCAAATACGATATTACTGTTTAGATAGCATGAGAGCCTTTCTAAAGTGTTCTGATCATGTTTTGCTCCTAATGCCAGACCCAGGAGCATCTAAAAAGATTTATGTGTCTGTCTTTATAGAGTGCCTGTGCTGCAGGAGTTGGGGACAAATATTAGAACAGAAGAGACAACTTGGCCAATTAATGGTCTAGACATTCACAATCATAACGTGAACTTGGAACTCCTGAGGATAGAATCTGCTAAAAACAGCAAGCACTAAAGTCTTGGAAGCCCTGTCAAATAAATGAGGAAGTGTGAGTTCCACAGGGCCTCTGTCTTGTAAGGCAAGAGCAGTTAGACATCTTTTCAGTAACCTAATGAAGGCAAAACCTCTGGGGACTGGCCAAAGTATGGTATGATTCCCCTTCATGAGGTTCCATATGCCAGAAATGGATGAGAACCAGATTGAGGGGTGGGACAGCTATTTGGTAGACAGATCCATCTGTAGTGGGTAGAAAACTCAACCTGTCAGATGACATTGGAAGGATCCAGCAACTGATGCCCAGTAGAAATCATAGTGCTGTGTATATGCATTACTGATTCATGAGATAACAGCGACATTTCAAGGAATATTCTCTTCTATGGGAGCTTGAAGAAAATAAGAGCAGGTATCAGATTACAGAGCTCACTAATGAAAAATAGAGAAAAATAATATAGTAACATAAAAACTAGGAGCAAGAATCAAGTCAGCTTTTGGTATTCTAAAGAATCAGACTAAATGGAAGCATTAACTTTTCTGCTTTTTTCATTTTCTTCTCACTGTGGTCAATTATCACAACGCAGGGACTCGTTCAAGCAAAAATAACTAGACTGGGGGCAGAAATAGCAATCTGGAAGCAATGTGTGCCTACATTTGTCAACTCAGGACTGAAACAAAAAGTCAGGAACAGGGACGATTTACATTAATCTGCATACTAGTTAATAAAAACTGGGCTGGGGGCAAAGGGACAGGAAACAAGCTAGACACCTCACTCTTTAACTCTGAGATATGGAAGAGACTGCCCAGATATCAGGTTAGCTGGGCTGACTTTCTTAACTTGTTTGACTAGCTTTTTAAGTGCCTTTCTATCTAGGATTCTGTCATAACAGATTCAAGAAGAGGTCTGGGAGAAGGGAAATAAAGAGACACTTAAGAAATTGTTTTGTAGAATGACTCCATTAGAATAGGGACCTGGAGTTCCAGCCTTAATAAAAGCTTGGGTAACTTCCTAGTATTGTGGGAATGAAATAAAGGGGCCTGAGGGCTAAGTCCTTGTTTCTCATGCAAGCGGACTATTGAGGGTTCATCTTCTCAAATGTGAACTCTGCTGGATAATCAGTCATCCCCATGGTAACCCAGCAACTTTTAATTGTCTTTAATTAAGGGGCCACAGAGGTAATCAGCTACATTTCTAGCACATTAATGAGGGAAGCGTGAAGTACAAAATGGCTGCCAGAGGTAGATGGTGCTCAAATAAACCAGGGTTCCTGGCAGAATTTCCAAGGGGAAGTGTGATAAATGATACATCCTTGAATTTCCAACTCGGGTCCAAGAGAAGGAAAATAAAGAATATTCAATAATATCTGAAAACAAAAAGAAATACAAGAAATAAGTAAAAGAATAAATAGGGTCATATTGGCTAAGATATAAGAACCAAGAAAGAAGACAAATAAAGTAAGTTAAATGAAGTTAAGGAGGAAGACATCTGACTTCACCAAAAGCCTGATATTAAATTACAAAGTAAAGTTGGAAAATTAAGACTTTTCAGTCCATCTTAAAGCTTGCCTCCTTCTAGTAGTTTGCCATGGCCACTATAGTGCCTATTCATCAGTCTTTTTTTTTTAAATTTACTATGGCATTTACTGCCTTTACATTTATCGACCAAGTTATAGATCATAGTCTTGAGGGGAAGGGCTGACTGGCTGAGACAATTGAAGGAATGGTTTTATACATATTTATATGTGATTATATCACATGCCCTAATTTATTCTGCACCTTGATGTTGGGTGGCATGGGGTGTAGTTGCCCTGTGAATTCTTGACAAGAGCCCAGAAAATAATTTCTGAATGAGTCCAAAGTAAATTTTTTTTTTTTTTTTGAGTTGGAGTCTCACTCTGTTGCCCAGACTGGAGTGCAGTGGCACTGCTCCCGCCACTGCAGCCTCGACCTACTGGGCTCCTGCGATCCTTCTGCCTCAACCTTCCAAATAGCTGGAACTACAGGCGCGCGCTACCATGCCCGGCTAATTTTTTGAATTATTGTAGAGATGAGGTCTCGCCAAGTTGCCCAGGCGGGTCTCAAGCCCGCGGGCTCAGGCAATCCACTCACCTCAGCCTCCCAAAGCGCGGGATTACAGGCGGAGCCACTGAGCCCGGCTCAAAGTAAATTTTTAAAGGACACTTTATTAGATAGAAAGACGTGTTTGATAAAGAACACAGGTGTCTTAAAGGAAAGGATATGTACTTATCTTTAACAAGATTTATAAGCTGTTTACATTGATGATTATTGAGCAAACTATTCCATAAGCTAAGAATGGAGGGCTGCAGGTATCTGGTCACAAGTTTTTATTACTACTAACATTTTAGGGTCACAAGTACCTCCTAAATAATAAAATTTACTGCCTAATTGGATTTGTACTTTTCTTATTATAGAACACCACACCTTTGCTCTTTGGGTAATTTTTCATTGTTTCTGTGATTAACAGTACTAGTGGTTCCACATTTTCACCAGAAAGGTGGTCAGGACCGACATGCCTGGTCAGTTGGGTGAAGGACATGGAACAATAAAAAAAAATCTGAACACTTACTCTGTTACTCAGTTATCTAAATTAGACCTGACTAGGAAAGCTTTCCCAACTACTTCTAAATTATGTTAAAAAAAAATATGCTATGTTAACTATGCCTGCCTCACCATATGCTTGATACCTGCTTTTGTAGTTCAAAAAACCAGGCACTAAAGCCCAGTCTAGGTCCCACTGTCCAAGTAGAAGAGCTTAACCTAGAGCTGGATTCAGTGTTCCTTCTATAGTGACATGAAGAATAAAGAGGCCAGTTCCATCCTCTCAGCATTTCTGAACCCACTATGGATACCCAGCAAATATTTTGGTCTGCTTTAGAAGGAGAACCTTCAAATTAAAGACTGTGGTTTTGAAATGAAGGCTAAGAAAAACAAGGAATATTTTTACTAAGTTTGCAAAAATGTAAATGTGTACTTTAGGATTATTTCTTTTCACTCACAGTCTTATTAAACAATCTTAAATCATATTGTTTAAAATTATATCCAATCCTTTGCTAGGTATTGTGAGAGAAATTAGGAAGAAAAGACATGAAAGAATAAAGGTCTGAATGAGTAATCACCAGGGGATGGACTGCTCTAATTCTTCACAAGATTTTTTTCACAGCCTTATTTTTATATTATTTCTCACCAGTGATAAGCCTTGCTTTCATTAGGAGCTGATGCCTAATTCAGTTAGCTGCTGTTACCTATACTAGTGAAGCAATTCATGAAAATCTTAAAATCAGTGGTACAAATTTATGTTTTTTAACAGAAAGTTGTAAGAAAGGCCTCACTTATAAGGAGTTTACAGGAAAGTGAAGCCTATACCAAAAAGAACATCAACAAAGTAGAGAAGGCTATAGAATAGATTTTACGGTTAGCATTTTTAGACGTAGCAGGCATTGATCAAGTCTGCTGGCAATTTTTATATGCTGACTTTTCAAGCATTGTCTCATTTTACCTTTATAGGGATCCAGGGATGGAGGTATTATTACCATCCACATTGCATAGATGTGAATCCAGTTCATTCTCTGCTCAAAATCCTCTAAGTTTCTTGTCTAGTGCCTAGTAACAGCAAAATTCTTACATGCCTGCAAAGCACATTGGGTGGGATTCCATCTTCCTCTTCCACAGTCTATTGAGCCTCCACCTCTCAGTCCTCATCTCCTATAACTCTTCCGTTCTGTCTCTGCACTCTGCATACATTTATCTCCTCGGTATTCTCATGGTAGGCTTTGGTGCTTCCAGGACTCATCCAGGACTCATCCGATTTCCAGAACTCATCCAATTTCCTCGAGTCTTCCAGTACTCTGCTCTGTCCAAATCTCATCAGGGAAGTCTTTGTTAATTTTCTTAAAGGAAACTTCAGGCCCTGCCCTGGCAGCCAATCTCTTCATCCAGCTTTTCTTTTCTCCAAAAACTTCTTATGTTGGCATATGTGTATATGTTAATTCGTTTGTTATCTCCCTCCTTCGACCAGCAGGGGATTTGCTTTCCTCAGGGATATATTTCATATCCAGAAAATAAATTAGCACAAAACAAGACTCAATAAATACTTGAGGAATAAGGAAAGGTCATTAAGGCTCTAAGAGTGTAGGTGATTACCCCAGTCATAGCCCCATGTTGGAAATAGGACAAGGTCCCCATCTTCTAGTGTTAGTCTGGATAGTCTTCAAGGAAGAAAGACCATTTTAGGCTGTGGTCCTGAAAACAGAACTTCTCATAACTAAACTTAGACTTTGAGTTCTGTCCTTAAACCGAAATTCTGACACGTGAGAGAAGGTGTGAGATTTTTGGCAGTGGGTCCACAATTTCGTTATTACTAATATCTAAATACTTCTATTCATCCAACATTCTGTATGTGCTCAATGGCCAGTATTGCAGATACATTTTCTTTCTTGTTCCTTTCTTCAGATACACAGATAAATGACAGATAGATAGATAGATAGGTAGATAGATAGATAGATAGATAGATGCTTTCAACTGTACTGTTGCTAGTTTTCTCATCTCTAAATGCAAGTATCTCAACTTCATGTACCCTTCCAACATCCTCAAAACAGCAACACACCTGACAGATAAATATTTAGTTAAACCTCTGAACAACAAAAACTATTTTCTCAGATTTTTACTGTATCCTTAGGTACCCAATACAAAATAATTCATATTAAGTTATTACTATTTCACAATTCCAGTAATATTTTGCATTTAGAGAGTTTCTGAAAGGCAGCAGTAATGGTTGGATGTACAGCACTGTTTTGGGTCAAAAACAGACCTGTAACTTTCATATCATATTATTTGGTTGGTCTGAATTCCCAACTTAAAGAGAAAGCTGGCTTTGGCCTGGCAGGGAAACAAATGTGAAAAGAAGGGAACAAAATGAGTTGTATGGCTTAAAGGAAAATACTTTTCTGCATTCATTTTCTTCCCCTTTCTTAAACTTCACTATTCTATCAAGAGAGGAATAGTCTTTCCTCTACGTGGAATAACCTCTCTTTCATGCACTGAAAAATGTCATTTTTTTTGTCTCTCTCTGGAATAGTTTGAAAATTTTTCAGGCTGCATGGGATGAACAGACCTCTGTCATTCCACATGGCTTGAAATCAAACAACAAAAAAAACAACCACAGAGGCTATTGTTTGGGTTTGTGGCAAAATATAGTACAAATTTATAATAATATCAATGGTAATGGCTCTATGTAGTCAGTACTCTTTTTATTTTTTGTTTTTTAATGTTCAATTCTCATTTATCTAGAAAATAAATTTCTCTGAAAAAGTCAGCATATATAAGTACAAAATATGAAAGTCTGAGATTCTTTTTTTTGTTTTGTTTCTTCAACTTCCTCTCCCAGTTAATTAAATTGAAATGGGAACTCTGCTGTATGCAGCTTTAAAAAATAGCCAATTGAAATTTAATTGGTATCTTTTTTTCTTTAGTATTCATGCCCTGAAGCTAAATTAATGATCAGTTGTAAGCACTTCAACTAAGAGACTATTATGACTTTTGAATGAAATTAAACCTGGAACCATATAGTGAATAAAATAACTACTAAGATAAGAATGACAACTGTACTATAAATAACAAAGGGTTAACACATCTCTGTGTCTTCTTTCTCTGTCTTTTTTTTAAAAAAAACAATTACAGAGATACAAAAGGCTCAAGTGTATTCTAGGACTAGTAGCTGTTGTAAATCAAATTAATTACTTTTGCCCAAAACTGTCCTCAGTGGAGGATTTTTGGCCACTGGACTGTTAATACATCTTTACTTAATCACTGTCCTATAATGTCATCCCCTTGATAGAAGAAATGAACTGAAGCAATGGCAGTCTTTTCACCTTTCTGAAAGTCCTCGCAGAACCTTGATTTTCAGGGTGAAAGTGTTATGTATTGTTTAGCCAAAGATGCCTACCCCTCAGAAGCCTCTCTTTTTGTGGAAGCAGAATAAAACCCAGAGAAGATGATGTGGGAGGTGACCTTTATATCTATCTTTCTCTGACAGCTGTATCTCTGCTTTCAGTACCTTGTGAATTTTTTTTTTACTGGATTTTAAAATATCTTTAATGGACATTTTATCTACCAAGGCTTTTGACATTCCCATCTCTTTGATCAAGAAGAATGCATCACCTAAGTTGTTCACACTAAACACCACACCAAGTTTAGTTCAACTCACAAGGACTTGCATGTCTAAAGACAGGGCTGTGCAGAAGACAGTGCATTGTTTCAGGAAAACCTAACTATTGTAGTTTCTTGGTGCAGCCACCTCAGACTTCAGGTAGACACAACCATCATTTCCAAGGCAAATGAAGAATGCCAAGGGAGGATCCAGACAAAATAATAAAGCATGAACTTATTTACTATGATATTTGAGTATAAATTACATTTTATTTCTTTTTAAGTGTACAGTCTTATTTTTCTCATTAAGGAATGCCGAAGCTAACATTAAAAAAAAAGCCTTCTCTGATTAAATACTAATTGATTGTGGGGGTGGCAAAGACATATTTTCAATTTAAAAAGTACCCTGTAACTGAATACAAAATATTCCACACCTCATGCATATATATGCACCTGAGATCTGGGAATATTGAACCAGCATTTATCATACCTGATTTTCCGAGCCAGCACTGCCATCTGACCTCTGCGCTCCCTTAGATGTACTGAAGAGTTGTTGGCTAAGCCCCGCTGTTTTAGGAGGAAATCAAGTCCTTGCAGATCTTTCCCTCAGAGCCTGTTTTTACCCAACGGTTTAATCAGTGTTGTAAGGAGTGGGCTCTTGTGCATTTCTGAGAGTCTGGGAGAAGAATCAACTATAATGGTTTCAGTGCTTTCCTGGAGAATTGATTCTTAGGGCCTGGATTTAGATCTCTAAATATTGATGTTGCTCCATGGGTTCTAATGTCCCTTCTACTAAGAAGATTGTAGCTAATAATCAGAAATCACAGGGTCGTGGGTATGTTAGGAAATCACCTCATGCCATGCCATTAAATGTAACATTTAAGTTCATGGACATTGTACCATTGGAATTCTTAAGATGGAGATTGGCCTTAGGTCTTGTGTTCATGGTTTGCCTTTCTCTCTATCCTAAGGGGTTAATGTCTGGGGTATGGGTGATGAAGCAATGGAAGACACTTTTGCTTAACAATATACAATTTTAAACCCTAGCAATTGTTTTTGGTCAGTTTCTTGCACTCTGCAAGGTAATTTTTTTCAATTTATTTGGAATTAGTCAAGTGCACTGTTGAAAAGGCAGAGTGAATTGATGCTAAATAGTTTTTGGAAGATGTAATTGTCTGATGATTTGTAAATAGCCAAGCTTATCAAAAAAGTAATTTAAATGTTCTGCTGACAATTTTGTTCAGTTTGGTGTACTCCATACACTGGGGAATCCAATTTTTTGCCCTCATTAGCATAAGAATTCTCTTTGCTTGGTTAAATAATTTGAGGGCCTAAGGACGTCCCGAGTTTTGGAATGTGAACTTTTAATGATCTCTTACCCAGCATAAACATCACTCATAGGATGATAATGCCAAACTGTTTTTTTAATAACAAAATGTTATGCATTGTTTAACTGTTGGAATGTCTTTCTTTTTGTTTGTTTTGTTTTGTTTGAGTTGGAGTCTCACTCTGTCACCCAGACTGGAATGCAGTGGCTGCTCCCGGCCACCGCAGCCTCGACCTGCTGGGCTCCAGAGATCCTTCCACCTCAGCCTTCCAAGTAGCTGGAACTACAGGTGCGCGCGACCATGCCCAGCTAATCTTTTGATTTATTGTGGAGATGAGGTCTTGCCAAGTTGCCCAGGCGGGTCTCGAACCCTCGGGCTCAGGCAATTCACTTACCTCAGCCTCCCAAAGCGCGGGATTACAGGCTGAGCCACCGAGTCCGGCTGGAATGTCTTTCACATATATTCTGTTTATGTCTGTCTTGGGAGAATGTAGGGAGCTTTCAAGTCTGTCTCCACTTCTCCTTTTTCCCCCTTCCCTCTCTGTTTTGCTCTTTAATTTAAACACTCTAAACTCCAAAGTGACCATTGTTCATTAGATGAAAGAACTCTAAAAAACTCATTTCTATAAATATGTTACAGGTTTGATCATGTTAATTGATCATATCGTTCATAATAGTAGTCAAATAATTAAAAAATAGCTATTTATAAGGTGAGTTATTTGCTAAATACATTAAGTGCCTTACATACATTATTTTTTTTTAAACTCCATAGCAACTCTGAAGTAGACCTTTTATCCCTAAATGCCTTACAGTATCTAGGGATTTGCAGATGAGGCAACTAAGCCTCAGAGTTAATTTACCATGGTCCTACTTATAATAAGTCAACAAGCTGAGACTCAAAATCCACATACTGTCTGACCTCAGGTGTTCACCCCCACACAATATTGCCTTTTAAAAAATAAATAAATAAATGACAAAAATCAGACAAATGATGCATTTTCAGTCTCTGGCATGAAACCATCTTGGACAAACCTCCTGTAAAAGTATGAATATGAACCTTTTACCTGGCAAACCTAATTTCATCTCCACTGTTGATTCCAGTATTATTTTAGATTAAACTTAGGAAAAATAATCTATTTGGAAAGAGATTTTAAGACTGAATTTACTTATGACTCTACATAAACTTTAAAAAAATTTTAATTCCAGATGACCAAAAAAAAAAAAATTAAAGTAGCGAGGCTGATGGAGTTTATGAACTGACTGAAGACTTCTGTCCATCCACACATGACTTAACACCACCACTTATTATTTGATGAAAGAGCCACAGATTTGCTGCCAAACATCTGTGAGTCAGTCCTACAGAAAGATGGAATAGACTTTTTGTTTCCCCAAAAACTATCTCCTCTGAAGCATATTGGAGGAGGTACTCATTAAGAATAAAATGATAATCTCATAATGTGCAGGAGTATCTGGAAGGGGTAACCATTACTCAAGTATTTGCATTAACATTTGAACCTAGGCATGGTATCATTTTAATTACTTAGCAGAACCAAGGATAATGGAACTTGTCCTTGCTCTGGGACAAGAATAATAGAAAGAATAGGATGACCCCCTCAGTCTGGGACTCCTTGCAAAGCTCAAGTTGGCATAAAGCACTATGACGGTTCAAGAAGCCTGGAAGGAGGGTACAAAAAAGCACTGCACACAGGTCAGGGGAGGAAGAGGTGCCAGAAAGTAGGCAGAAGGTAATAAATAAAAATATGAACTTGCTTTGTCTACTACTTTTTTCAATGACCTGCTCCTGAAGTTTTCATATATTTCAATTAGATCTGGCTACACAGCCAGGACTGGCATGTGTGTGCAGCAGGAAGGAGAAACAGCATAAGCCGGAGGTGTACCAGGCTCGCTGCTCTGCTGTTTTGTTCTACTGCATTGAATAAAATGAATCTTTTCAAACAGGTGAATTTTCCAACAGAAATGGCCCAAACAGCCTCAGCTCATTGAATAGAAAGTGTAATGGTGATCTAAACCTATTACCTTCAATGGAGTCTGTGACATTTTCTTCCAGCATATTGATCGGCAAGAGAGAGGGAGAGGGAGAGAGAACTTTTTCCTCCACTCATTGTGTTGCATCCGTCATTGTAATGCGAGTCACAATGCATTAAAAAGCATTGAGAATCAACAGGGCTGGCTCTTTTGTAGCAGGAGTAATAAATGATTTTACTGAACAGAATTAAAATGCTGTTTAAAATCTACTCCTTACACATTTTTCAAATTTCTCACCAAACAACCTTCCCTCCCTCCCTTATAAAACCAGAAATTAAAAATTCTTATTAATTAACAGTTTTTGTCAAGTATACATATGTTCCATCAAAGACTCTGACATATATTCACAGAAAAATATTAATACTATTTATCTCAAAAACGATCTCCCTCACAACAAATTCTAGAAGGCAGAAATACTACCTTATTTGTGATTGCTGTGTTTTTTGTTTTTGTTTTTGTTTTAGTATGTGTTGTGTTGTCCTTATTAAACAACACAATCTATGGAAAGAAAACCGAATCAGACCCACCCTCATTATAATGAAGTGTGAATTGTATGCTGGTGGCTAAGGTGGCACCAGTGTTTCCATCAGAATATGATTAAAATATCTCAATTTTTTTGATTTCAATATCTCAATTTTTTTTATTATAATAAGTGGCTTACTCATGCAGTTAGAGGAAATATGGAATTTTTACAATCGTCTAATTTTCCTGTTAATATAATTCATTATTTTTAATGAAATCTAATTTTCTATATATGACATATAGATTTATATGTAGGAAACACTATCATGAATTTCAAAGGAATACATAATAGCAAACATCTCAAAAATTGATGAGAGATGCATGGAAGTTTTGTGGTAGGAAGATAACTATTGAATTATTCTTATTATTAATGTTATTAACTTATATTGAACCTATTTGTTTTGGTTTTATCTTAATTTGCTCCAATTCACACCTTGTCTCTAATATTTATATGTACTTCTTTGTTTCAGTATAAACTTACTTCATTTCATGTTATCTGAATTTTATAATCTTGCCTATTACTTACAAGCAATCTGCTGCTACAGTTGTTCCTAGGTGTTTTTATAAACTAATTTAACATCTGTTAGTACTATATAACAGTATCAACCTACAAATGGCCAATAGAACTTAGCATTGTTGTGAATTACCATGTAGATGGATGGAGTTACATTAGTAATTGTAGGATCGACTCCATATTTCATGGTAACTCGATGAATAATCAGTGTTATCTGGGCTATTTTCTTTTCATTATTGCATACAATCCACATTTAAATCTAATTGCATTTAAAGCAAAGGATCATACAGACTATCTTTTTAGTAAATTAATTGATAATTGTGGTGAATTAAGGGATTCATAGAGGTAATTCTGGAAAATGAGTTTTTTAGTGTAGAAATGGAGATTCAACCAGTAAAAAGAATACAAATTGAAAGAACTTTTGAGACATTCTTTTGTCATTTTAGTCTACATAGACAACTTCACTTTTATAGAGAGTGGCTACTTGGCAGAAATAAACTGGACATAGGTCAGATAAGAGACACAAAAATATCGCCAGTATAAACAAGTTTTCTGTAAAAGGGTCACCTAATCACAAGTTGGACATTTAGGCACTGGGTTAGATATTTAATTATTAGAATGTCTGCTGAATAAAAAGTAAGTCGTGAAAAACATGTTATAAATGTTCACACCAAAACCTCAGTATCCTAATTAGGGTTGAGCTCGAGTTTGTAGCCACTCTCCAAAGAGCGATCTCAAGATCAAATTAGAGAAAAATAAAGCAGCGTTATATCTTCATTTAAATGCTTTCCAAATACTCAAAATTAAATTTTTTTTTTTTTGAGTTAGAGTCTCACTCTGTCGCCCAGACTGGAGTGCAGTGGCCGCTCCCGGCCACCGCAGCCTCGGCCTGCTGGGCTCCGGCGATCCTTCCACCTCAGCCTTCCAAGTAGCTGGAACTACAGGCACGCGCTACCACGCCCGGCTAA
>CAUYQG010298091.1:0-32715 GCA_963574415.1 Tarsius wallacei
AGCAAGATCACACATTCTTTTTTTTTTTTTTTTTTGAGTTGGAGTCTCACTCTGTCGCCCAGACTGGAGTACAGTGGCCGCTCCCGGCCACCGCAGCCTCGACCTGCTGGGCTCCTGCTTTCCTTCCGCCTCAGCCTTCCAAGTAGCTGGAACTACAGGCACGCGCTACCACGCCCGGCTAATTTTTGGTTTATTGTGGAGATGAGGTCTTGCTTGCCCAGGCGGGTCTCGAACCCGCGGGCTCAGGCAATCCACTCACCTCAGCCTCCCAAGGCACGGGATTACAGGCTGAGCCACTGAGCCCGGCTAAGATCACACATTCTAACCTGTGTAATGCACTCGGCCAGCTGTATTGATTTTCAAGTTCTACCATGTTGAGGTCAGTTATACTTGACTTGCCAATTTAGAAAGAAGATGCTGTGCTTTGAATTTAAAATTATCGTGTTAAAGATTTGACTTGAGCTGATGTGTTACAGGCCTGGATAGGGGAAATACTGTCTTAAGCGAACATTACCGCAGAGTGGAGAAACTACCAGACAGACAACCAGAGTGTTCTGGTTTCTACTCCATGTTCTGTCAAGTGTGAGCTTGGAAAGAATCATTTCACTGCTCTGAGCTTTAGACTCCCTGTCTGCGAAAATGGAGAACATAGTATTTTCTTGCCAAGTATACAGGACTCTTAAGAGAATTAATTAGCATAATCAATGAAGGAATATATGAGAGAACTTAAAAAACTAAGCTGCATGCTGCAGTTGTGAAGCAGGAGGTTGACTGAAGGCTGGCAGGGATTCTAGATGCTTCAGATTTTCTTCAGCTCTTTTTTTTTTTCAACTTAAGGCACTAACTATCTTTAGTAACAGCCAAACGTTTGTAAGATCTGATCGCTTATGATTTCTTAACGAATGTGTTAGGAAGATTCATTAAATTAATGAATTGATGAAAATCAGTTGCGGTGATAGGGAAAAAAGTTGACAAATGCGAATTTTAAATCCTTTTACTTATTCCTCACCGTTGTGGTCAGTAAGGGGTAGAGGCTTTTGGAAAGGAAGAAAGGGGGTATTTTTTGATTCCCACATGCCTGGGGAGTCAGTTTGGCTTTTGGTGAACAGGGGCTAGGGATCCTGAACTCCCCAGAATGCACAGGGCAGTTTTGAGGGTGAACTGCCTGGTCAGAATTCTTATAAAACCCCTGTTCTAAACAACTCGTTCCCATGTTCGAGTTCTACACACTTATGTGGTTCATGCCACAGGTACATAGCCAGTGCTGATTTTCTAGAGAACAAGTGGCTGTGCTCCATGTTTTGATAGAATGAAAATGCATCCCACGCTCTCATCTTCATTGATTTTATTTTCAAGTCTGCAGCCATAGGCTGTGACCTCTTTGCCTTTGATTCTCCAGAGAGGTGTGCGATACAGGTGTAGGTCAACTGTTGCTGCTGTGAAAAGAACACAAGTGAAGCCGCTGGTCACTGTTAATAGGAAGCAATATCCTTTCACTATCCTTAGAGTTTACTTTTATTTGTTTTTGAATAGGTGATATATTCACATAGCTCAAAAATGAAAACAACACAAAAGGTTTGCCTAGAAGGCCTTTCTCTTCTCCTCGTTCTCATCACCGCTTTCTCCGCTGCCTCCCGCAAGTGGCTATCTTTACCAGCTTCTTATGCTTTTGCTGTTGCCTGGTGCAAGCAAGTGGTCTGTCCCATCATTCCCCTCTCTAACACAGCAGCTCTTTGTTTGCTTAGTTTTTTATGGACTCATCACTAGTGTGGGCTGTACTCTTCCAATGTTCCTAGCTGCAGCAGATACTCCTGTTTCATCTGCTTGGCATCATTGCTCTGAGAGCCTCTGGTCAGCTTTGTTCTGAACCGTCTGTGTCTAGGCTGCCCTATTGTCTTCTCCTTCCCCCATCATCCGTTGCCCCTCTCATGTCGGCTTCTGATTCCTGGATCCTCGTTCTCAGTGTACTCCCTTATTTTCAGGAATGCATCTTTCTGAGAAAGCATGGAAAACTTACAGACAGTGCATATATGAACATGTCTTCATAGTGTTCTTATGATTTTTAAAATAGTTTTTTGCTTGGCAAAGTATTCTAGGTTGAAAATTATACTTTTTTGTAGATGAGTGAGGTCATGTATAAGTATGTATGTAAATTTATTTCCTCCTCCAAATAGGAACATGAATTTATCTGAACTGGACATGTTTCAAAATGAAGCAAAAAGGACTATGGAACAAAAAGGACTAATACATAGGTATGGAAAAAAATTGGTGTCTTGTCTCTTTTACCAGAGGTTAAGGGTGTTTTTTAAGGATTAAAGAAGGATATATTTTAGTCAGGTGATTAAGCTTTGCTTTGAGGATGATATTGTAGACATTATTCACTGTATCACCATCAATTTGTGAAGGAAAAAATGTTCACACTTCATTATCAGCAACAGCAGTGTTTCACTTTAGTTTTGGAAACCATGGGTACTGACCCTGTTTCCCTCTTTGCGTATACTGTCAAGTGGTTCACAGATTTGAGACCCACTACTAGCATTGTGAAAGGGACCTGCTTGCATGTCCATTCATATCGACTGAGGACCAAATGTATTTTTCTCTCCTCTTTAATTTTCTCTGAACTGATTGCCTGACTTTCTTTTTTGTTCTGCGTGCATCTTTGCCAACCTCCACAATTCCTCTTTGATTTAGGTGGGGGCAGTAGTAATGGAAGATGGGTTCAGAATGAATGTCTTTGCCCTAAAACAGCCTCACATGGGCTTTCTAAACAGAGCAGCATTATTTTCCATTCATTTTTTTAGTCTTTTGTACTGCTTCAGTATAGTAAAAATGGTACCGGTTATCTTTAGTCATTATCACAAGAATGCTCAACCACTAGTTTTTCAAAAGGAGATAAATAGAAACCTATAGAAATATATGGTCATTAGCATCTCTTGTTTGAGGAGTTTAACATCCCACATGGCTTGTGAATTTTCTTCTGTTAATTGAGGTGCAACTGCTGACTTCCATTTTATAGGTCCCCAAGAAACAGATGTGATCACTTTGTTGGGCTCTAGAAATAAATAACAACTGTAGGTGCACAGTGACAATAACAACTAACGCTTATTGAGCTCTCACTTTGTGTCAGACAGTGGGCTGTGTTCAAATGTGCTACTTCATTTTTCCAGCAGCCCTACGAGGTTGATATTAAATGACTTCCTTGCTCTTTTATGCCTGTTGCCCCTGAAACTCCCACATGTAGATTCTTCTGACCATTTGCCTTTTCACTGCCTCTCTGCATTGCTGAGCACTGCTGGGGAAAAACCACTCCATGGAATACCTTGGTGCTCATAGACATTTGATAAAAGTGTTGTTCCCTGCCTTGTTCTGAGTAGTGTCCGAGGCTGTTCTAAGACATTACTGCTCCCTGAACCCTCTAGTCCTGCTTTCTCTCTCAGCATGACCTTCCCTCCTACCTGAGAGAAACTTGAACCCTCTCCTTCCTCAGTTTCCTGCTCTTACACCAATGGATATATTTGCTTCTGTTCTTACCCTTTTCTTGCTTTTGATTGGTGATTCTTATCCAGCATTGTGCATCTGAATCACAGGGGAATTTCAGAAGTGACTCAGCTTACTCGTTGTCCTGAAAAGGACAGCAGGTTGGTTGGAGGTCTAGGCCTGCTCCAGTTTGTAGACTTGCCTCAGAGATTCTGATGGGCTGCCTGGCTAAGAATCCTTGGGTCAGGTTCTAGAAAACAAAGTACCTCTTTTGCTCAAGTGTGATCCCTCACAAGGCTCTTGTTCTCAGCTCTTCTCTTTTTTATTTTCTTTAGGACAGGACTAGACCTGTTCTACCGTTATTCCTTTCTCTTCTGAAATTTTTTTTTTTTTTTGAGTTGGCGTCTCACTCCATCGCCCAGACTGGAGTGCAGTGGTGGCTTCCAGTCACCGCAGCCTTGACCTGCTGGGCTCCGGCGATCCTTCCACCTAAGCCTTCCGAGTAGCCAGAACTACAGGCGTGCGCTACCACGCCCGGCTAATTTTTTTGATTTATTGTAGAGTTGAGGTTTCACCTGCCCAGGCGGGTCTCGAACCCGCGGGCTCAGGCAATGCACTCACCTCAGCCTCCCAAGGCGTGGGATTACAGGCTGAGCCACCGAGCCGGGCTCTTTCCTGAATTTTTATTGACCTCCTTTTCCCCCGTATTCTTCACTGTGGCTTCTCTTGACCCTGTGAACACTGCACAGATTCTCCTGCGATTTTCAGATAAACCCCTTAGAGATTAGTTTACAGTGCTTACCCTTTGTTATTCTGACTTTGATCCTCCCTGAATCACATGGGTGGAGATCATCAGCACCCACTAGAAGCCAGATCCAAAGGATGCATTTGGGAATCTGTCTCATCTTGGCATCTTTGGGGCATTCTATGCTTAGGAGACTCTTCCTTTGTCTTTTGTGACACCATCCACTCCTAGTTCTCCTGCTCACACTTTTCCATGTTTTAGGTGTTTCTAAAAAATATTTTTCAGCAACATTAAGAATAAGATAGAACTTTATTTACAGAAAGAAGGATATGGGAACAATATTGTTGGGGAGGAAATGTCTTTCTGGCCTGTGTCTGGATCTAGCATCTTCTATGAGTAAAATGAAAACATTGGGGGATAAATTTGGCATGATTTCATAAAAATCTCCATAAATCAAATTAAGACAGTCACAGTTTTAGGTCTTAGGTTTTGTCTAGATGGCAAGGGAGTTGTGGGTCCAGAGTATGGTTTCCACTAATTTAAGTAAATTTGTCAGTTTCTATGTCCTCTTTGGGTCTAGCAGACTTCTAGGAGCTAGGTCAGATCTAGGGTTCCCTGTGTATATATTCCAGGGAGCGTTATTCCTGCTGTGTCCTGTGATCCTGACAACAGACCGATTTTCAAGTACCTGGGAGGACAGGACAACTATGTGTAGCCCAGAACAGGACAATTCAGCAACTGGAACTCTCCACTTCCTTCTGCTTTGATTTTTTTTTTCATTAATTCCCCTCTCCTTTCCATGCAAAAGTAAAGCATGCTTGGGATAGAAAACTTGGAAAATGCTGAAGAAGAATGGAGAATAAAATATACTTTGTTATCACCCATCATTCCATCAGTCCAATGTAGGTACCACTAAACAGTCTTCTTATTTATGCAAACACTCATATATATGTTTTTATAAATAAAATCTGGATCAAGCTGTATATGTTGTTTATTCTATTTTTGTTTTTTTGGCAATGATCTCTATCATGTCATGCAAAATTCTTACCAGCATGATTTTTAAAATGGCTGCCTAGTATTCTCTAGCATTGAGGTATTCATAATTTATTTAATGAGTTCCCTTCGTTGAACATTTAGGCTGCTTCCAATTTGTGCTCTTATAAATAATGCTACATTTAATAACCTTGAACATAATTGCTTGTGCATTGCTGATGATTTCTCTAATACATGTTTTTAGACGCTGAATGTTGTTGGGTTTCTGGGTGAGACACTCTTGTGATTGATTGGCCTCCAGCTAAACTAGCCTCCATGAGGGAGAGAGGCTCAGGGGTCAAGGGAGCTTGCCTGCTGCCACTGGTGTCTGCTGAGATCTTTCAGACTGAATGCTGGATCTCAGAAGGAGACTTCAAAGCATTTCTTCAGGAATTCATTATAAATGGAAAGGCCTGCCACAGATGGCATTGAGCCCTTATGCTTCAGGATAGAGACTGGTTCTGAATTTTCTCTGTTCTTGGCATGTTTTGGAGAACTTATGAATTATTTCAAAGAATTGCGACGGAGCACCTACTGCTTGTCAGGCATTATGCTTATCTCTGGAAATACAATAGTAAATGAGCTCTGACAGGGCTCACTTGCAGGTAGAAGACAGATAGGAAAGGCATTATGGGTGAGAAGCACTGCAGGAGCACAGAGAGAAGAGTCTCTGGTTCCTGGGGCTGAGGAGCCAGCAGAGAGGAAGAGTGCCTGTGCTGTAGGGGTGAGGATCTGGGCTGAATCCTAAATTACAAGAAATACTTCTTTTGTAGAGAGAAAAACATGCTCCAGGGAGAGGGAATAGCATGTGGAAAGCCATGGAATTTTGAGGGTGACATCACACAGCAAGGGACTATGGGCACACACCCCTGGCTGGCATCTGTGCCACATTGGCGATTGGGTTGGCATAGACAGTGACCGGGGTTGGAACCCAGGTTTTCCATTTATCTAAGTGTGCCATATGAAAAGTTTGAGGTAATGCTGATGTGGCATATAGCAGAATGATGATGGGAACCAAGCTGGAAAGTTGGCCTGGTTGCAAATTATGAAGGGCTGTGTGGGACATAGCAGGAGAAGCATGGGTTATTTTCCCAGCTACTTAGGGATGGCCGTCAGTCCCTCTATGGAGCACTTACTGTGGAGGCAAAAGATAGAAGTTTCCTTAGGTTGCTTACAAACACACAGAGCTTTTTTGCTATCCTAACAAATTCACAACATGCATTTTTTATTCCCCTAAATAAAAATGTGATGCTATTAGCTCTGCATACTGACCTGTTTCACACCTCTCTGGGGAAGAATATTGTAATGTTGGAACTACAAAGTGGAAACTTGCAGTTGTGAAGTCTGTTTTGAGTTGGTAAAAGGTGACAGTCTAAGGAGGAATGATCTGAAAAGTGCTAATAGTAAAACATCAGTTATTTTGGTGTCTCTGAAAGTTTGTGCTATTTACTGTGACTGGTGTGAAAAGAGTTAGTAAATGGGAAAATTGTGTTTTGGCCAACATAAATTAAACCTCCACATATCAACAGTCTGTTGTATTTTCTTTCTTCGACATTTCTTATTCATTATATAGCTCTTCCTATCTAAGGCCTAAGAATTCGTTAGCAATATGGTTAAGAAAAATATTAAAATGTTGGGATTCCCAAAGAGATGTGAGACAGCAATTTATTTTACTTTCTGGTTTTTGTTTGTTTGTTTGTTTTGGTAAATGTTGTAAATCTAGACTGCAGAATGAAGCAGAAAAGAAAGTGTTTATGTTGTATTATAGAAATAGTTTCAATGATGAACTCAGCAGGCTGATGTCTGGTATATTTGGATTGTTTGAATATAATTGGGTTTTAGGGAATTTTACAAGCTTCTATATATGTAGATGTATTTTCTTTTAGATATAAATATTTTACAGTGATATCTCTGTGTTTCAAATGCAAACATAATTTTTTGGTAAGTTGTCTTTTTGCAAGTTTAGTCACCATTGCAAAGAAATATTTCATTTTATTTTTCTCTCTACCTTTAACACTTCAAGATTAGGGGAATGTGGAGTCCACACGGGTAGCTGAGCAGTCAGCATTTTTTATACCAGTCACTATGGAGTGTTGAGAATTCCCCTCCTGGGTCCTGCCCCCCATCTCTCTGAGCAATAGTATGACACGAGTCAGAGATACTCAGCAATACCATGTTAAAATTCAGAAGCATATCTGTGGTAGTCCACTTTTTAACCCTTCAACATAGCTAGTGTGAAGGTGAGCAATGTACTCCTTGGTGTCATCTCACTCTGTCCATCAATGTGTCTGTGACTAACACAAGGGGAATGCAACAGACCGTGGAAAACAAGGCAGGCATTCAGTAGGAAAATCAGAGACAAGATGCCCTTAACACTCTTGGATCGAAGGTTTTAGAGAATGACACATCAGATCAAAAGTGATTTGTGAGAGTGTGAACAGATTTTCCAGATGTCATATTTTAGAGGCTCTCAGATGACGTTTCTGCCCCTTAATCTCTCCTGTCACCCCCTTACCTATTTTCTCTTGATAACCGCATATTCTTGGTAAGAAGTAGATTTCTTTTAATTTTTATAAACATATTTGCTGGAAATCATTGGTCTGAAAAAGTAGACTATGCCTAATGTATTGATATTTCTGTAGGTCTTCAATATGGGTCAATTTTTATATTTCGTCTTCAGTGGTTTCATCATTAAAACTGTTGTCACAAACATAGTAGACTGAGTCTACAAGAAAAATGCTTTACAAACAGCATTCTAAAACTCAGAGGAGTCAATTGAGAATGCCCGGGGAGTAGGGGGACCTTGATTCCACAAAGCCCACCTCGCTTCTTGCTACTGGCTTTCTTTAATAGCTAGAAAATTTTAATTCTTACAAGATGTACCCGCACACGAATAATTGATATAACTCTTTATAAGATTGATAAAGAGTTGCTGCTGGCATTGGGGGCCTACCCTTGGCTGAATAGGTTGGTTTAGCACCATAAGTTATTGATATACTTTTATCTTTTTGTCCTCTGGGAATTAGTATAATAGCTGGTGAGTTCAGATCCTTGGAAGATTAAATTGCATCACCATATGACCAAGCAATTCCATTCTTAGGTATTGTATATCTAAGAGGAATGAAAACATATGTTTACACAAAAAGTTGTGCACAAATATTTATAGCTGCATTATTCACAGCAGTCAAAGGGAAATTTGGAAACATTATGCTAAGTACATTCACATATCATATGGTTTCATTCTTATGAAGTGTCCAGAGCAGGGAAATCTACAGACAGAAAGTAGATGAGTGGTTGCTTCAGGTTGGGGGGTGGGGGGTGGGGCAGGGAGGGGAGAGTGAGGGAATGAGGAGCTAAAGAGTGTGGGGTTTATTTTTGAGGGGATGAAATGTTCTAAAATTCACCATGGTGAAGGTTGCACATATCTGTGAATATACTAAAAGAGCATTGAGTTTTACACTTCCATCGGAGATTGTATGGTTTGTGAATTATATCTCAATAAAGTAGTTTTTAAAGAAGGAGGAATGAAAAACATGAGAAAAGCCGGGCTCGGTGGCTCAGCTGTAATCCCGCACCTTGGGAGGCTGAGGTAAGTGGATTGCCTTGAGCCTGCGGGTACGAGACCCGCCTGGGCAGGCGAAACCTCATCTCTACAATAAATCAAAAAATCAGCCGGGCGTGGTAGCACACGCCTGTAGTTCCGGCTACCTGGAAGGCTGAGGCGGAAGGATCGCCGGAGCCCAGCAGGTTGAGGCTGCGGTGGCCGGAAGCGGCCACTGCACTCCAGTCTGGGCGACGGAGTGAGACGCCAACTCAAAAAAAAAAAGAAAAAGAAAAACATGAGAAAGGAAATGTAAGCTGTAACCATGAGGTTTGGGAGGGGGGTATATCAGGGAGGGGTATCCAGTGACTTCCCTGCTGGGTGGTGGGTACACGGATGGATGTTCACTGTGCTCAAGCTATCATTTTAATTTAAGCTGCACATATGTGTCATATATACTGTTGGCATCTATGGTATAGTTCATAAATTTAAAAAAATCCAACAAAAAAGCCGGCGAATTAAGGAAAAGATCTCTTTTCAACATGCCATTTAAAAATATCAAATGTCATTCTGTAGCTAATTGCTTCAGCTCAATTGCCATTGTCATCATAACCATCCCCATTTTCCAGGGTTTCTTGAGTGCCTGTGTAAACCTCCCAGCATCCTTTGCAATGTAATGGGTGTGCAATGGGCATGTAATGTGGTCTCTGTATTTGACTGGAGAAGGAATGTTAGTAATAGTTGTAATAATTGTGATTGTGCCTGTTAAATGCCAAGCACTGTTAGAGGAGCTTTATATGCAGTCTTTGATTTAATTCCTATAATGACCCTATGAGGTATGTCTGATAATCCCTATTTTACTGATGACAGAACTCAGGCTTGGAGAGACTGAGTAAAGTATTAGAATTAATTTGGAAGGGCTAGTTCTGGAATTTCAACAACGTCTGTCTACTACCAGAGTCTGTGCTGTTAATGATGATGCCTCCAGTGTTTCTTCAAAAACCCAGGCCTCCCCTTGACAAACTTCATAAAAATATCTTATCTTCTCCCCAGTTGAGAACCACAATCTTTTTTCTTTCTCCATCAGCCAAGATCACCTTGTCAAGTCTGATATTCTTTAGTTGGCAATGCAGAGAATATTTGTTTTCCAGTGATGCATTTCCCCTGAAGTTTTAGACATGTGCTCCCCTTTCCCTGAACACACACACTTTGAGAATCTGAAGTGCTAGACTGTTTTGCCAATCTGAGAATCTGTTTCCAGAAAGGTACTTCACAGCAGAAGGCAGTAGTTGATCAATGCCAGATGATTGGAATAGCAGGTCGTTTTTACTGGAGCATAAATAACAGGGTTGTGGAATGGAAGGGAACCAGAGACCGCTCATTTAGAACTCTCATTTTTTAGACAAGAGGGATCTGGGATTTAAAAGTAACCAAGAGGAAGTAAAATCTTCTCTGGTTGCTGATGACCTCTTGAATTTTATGACCTGAGGAGGAGGATGTCATGAGGTCTGTTCATCCATCCTTTCAATAATTAGGCTTTGATGGACAACCCCACGCTGGGCAGCATCCCAGGTGCTTTTCATCAGAAATGTGCAGGCACCACCTTAGTCTTCATGGAGATCATGCTTTTGGGGGGGGGAGTTGATAAAGAGCCCCAGCTTAGAGTGGGATAATGCTCTAATAAACACAGGAGACTGTGGGGTCTCAAGAGATGGATATTATTTCAACCTTGAGGGTGGGAGGTATCAGAGAAGGATTTCAGTAGCTGATACTTAAGTTGAATTCTACAGGTTGTGTTGAATTGAGAGAAATTATTATACTGAGGAAAGTGCTCCTAATTTGGCAGAAGGCAAGGTAAGATGAGCTGGCAGTATAGGCCTGGGACATTTCATGACTGACCTTCTTGCTCCATGTTTACCCATAGGTAAAGGGAATTCGTTGAGGTAAACGGGGAAGGGTCACAGGAGTAGGTTTGCTACAGAGGGATTCCTTCAGTAGCAGCCTCAAGAATGCATTAGAGAGAGAAGGACAGGTCCAAGGGAAATGATGGCTTTGCTAGTCGAGAAGTATTAAGCAGTTTCTGCGTGACATATGTAGGATTGTAAGATGCTACCTTATTTTATGTACCAAAAGAAGAAAACCAGTATCTTAATTTTTGGATGCGTCCCAGTTCCAGCAATGTTAAAATTTGAAAAAAGTATGTATTTTAGAATTGATAAACTGCAGTAAGTACTTAATAAATATTTGTTAAAAGAATGAATGAATGAATCTTTTCTGTCCATATCCTGCGTGTAGATTTAGAATAGAATAAATACCTGAGAAATGAACATAACATGTAGTTTCTAAGTTGTATAGCTTTTCTTAATTTGACACACTAAAATTATGAAATGGACTACTTTTTGTGTCACTTGAGCACTTGTCATTTTGTTGGTGTAATAGTCACCTTTGATAGACTTTTGGGGAAAAAAGATTTGAGAAATGACTGAATGAGGAAGCCACTCCATGGGAAGCTGACATTGTTCCATTTAGATTTCAGGCCAAATAGTGGAAGTTGTGTTTGGGATCCTACTGGCTGCCTATGGGCCCATCATAGAATTCAAGAGGCAGGGTTTTGAAAAGAAATTATTTTATAAAAGAAATTAAATTACCCTGGGGATAATTTAGAGGTCTGCCCTTGGGGGCACTCCTAGAGGGAGATTGCTGTTGTGAGGTTAGCATGTTTGTGGCGATTGCTCTCTCTCGCAGCAGCTGGGTATTTCCTGAACCTGGGGCTTGTCTTGTCTGCTCTTCCCCCATATTTGCTCAGTGGGATTCCAGCCAGGAATGTCTAAGAGACAAGGGCAGCTGGGTCTGCACTGACCTCGAGATTGTATTTTGCTTCCGCGGCTGTTTTGCTTCAGTTCACACCATTTGGGGGGCACTTCTACGGGCAGAATGCTGCAAGCTCTGCCAAAGTTAGATACATTCTTTGCATTCTCTATGTGTTTGTACTTGTGCAACCTGATAAAATGCACTGAGCTGAGAGAGAAGGGGTGTGGGAGGTGGTGGAAAGTGCTGTCCGCTCTTAGATGCACCAATAAAGTGGGCCCTTTTATGGTGGGTCTTAGAGGCATGACTTATATAAGCATGCCACATCATGTGGAAGGGAGAAAACCCACTGTTGTTATCGGAAAACGTGACAGAAAGGTTGTGGAATTGCTTTCTTTGGGACGGTGTGGGGTGGTTATTCTTTTGCCCAGTAAGATAGTTGAAAATTTCTTCTCTTAGGAGATAAAGTATATATGAGATAAAAGTATGCATTGCAAGGATCATTGGTATTATAACTGTTTTTTGTTAACAAAAAGTTGGGATCAGGGCTGATGGTCTTTGGGGAAGATCCAGGATGTGCTGTTTCATATGCTGAAAGTGCCACACCTAATTATGTCCCTCTGCCTTTTCCTTAAGTGGGCCCCTGTGTGGGGATATCTGTTATCACTTTTATTTGGTCTTGCTCACTCCGGCTGTCCCCGCTCCCCACCCTCAAAAGCTACCATAGATACTGTGACCAGATTAACTTGCTGGAAAAACCCAGCTTTTCACCAGTTCCTTCCTGTGTCCTTCATTCTACTCCTGTTCTTTATTTCCCTGCCTGATTTTCAGTCCTTCTGCTGGGCTACTCCCATCTGTCCAAATTCCACCTTTCAACATCTGGGCTCAAACTTAGGCCCCCAGACAAAATTGTCCTTACTTCTTGTCCATCAGAAGTCATTTCTACCTTTTCTGAATTGACATGGGATCATTTGTACTTTTGTGGGTGCTATTTAATTTTCTATCTCATGTCACAGACACAGGCATTAATATGTTCTGGAAAACTAGATGTTTTGCTTGAAAAGCTACCAGAGGTAGATTTCTCTTTTTTAAAAAAAATGGGGAAAATGGTAATATGTTACATGTCAACTCCAAGGCCCCAACAAAGTTCCTAATATGTAGCTAAAAACAGTAAAAACGCCTGCCAGTAAGCACTTTTGTTAAGATATAAAATGCTAAGACTCTAGTTCTCTAATTGCTAAGGATTGTTTTGTGTGCGTAACAACCAGCAGCATTCCCAGACCACACCAACTTTGTTGACTGACTCTGTGCTTTTAAAAATCATCCACACATCATTCTGATATTTTACTAATTGCATTTGAAATGTAACTTTTCTCTCACACCTTTTTTTTGTTTAAAATATTGTTTTGAATTTTGGAGCCACAAATATATTTTTTCCTATGTACATTTTGGCCAGATTTTTTTTTTCTCGAGAGACTACATTCTCTGAAGCTTTAGAATTGAAAGCCAAGAGGCATTCTGGGGAGCTCTTAAAGAGGGAGATGGTCTGAGGGCGTGCTTGTTCTTGGGTATTGATCTTCACTCTCTCTGTGGTATCTAGGGTAGGATCCACACCTGACTTTTATTCTTTATAAGACCTAGCACAGTTACCCCTAGTAGATGCTTTAATTTTTTTTAAATTTTATTTTTATTTTTAGTAAATTAGATATTTTGTGAGAACTTAAAAAGGGAGATTTTGAGCTGTTGGTTAAAATTCTAGTTGGTTAATCTACAGCAGTTATAGAGTATTAGAAATTTCTGGATCATGAGATTCTTTACACTCAGATATTAGTAGAATTTTCTTGGTATCTAGGTTTTTCTAAGTCTTTTCCACCTACATCTTATGGTCTTATATACAGTCATTAAGAAAAAATTGTCCTACAAGTGTCTTGTGACAGAAAACAGATAATTCTGAAAACTGAAGTTTGCTTTGCATCAATTAACAGGTCACAGTTATTGTTATATACTGTAGGAAAGGAGGAAACGTCCTCCTTAGGTTTAGTACTGGGGAGCCTGCAAGTTAAACTGAAAAAGGCAGATTAATAGGAGAAAAGAGCAGATTTAATTATATGTCTATGTATAGGCATTCACAAAAAATATAACTCAAGGACGCAGTTAGAATTTAGGGCTTATGGGCCGAGTGTGGTGGCTCAAGCCTGTAATCCCAGCACTTTGGGAGGCAGAGGTGAGAGGATTGCCTGAGCCTGCAGGTTTGAGACCAGCCTGGGCAGCATGGTGAGACTTTGTCTCTACAATAAATCAAAAAAATTAGGTGGATGTGATAGTGTGCCTGTAGTTCTGGCTACTTGGAAGGCTGAGGTGGAAGAATTGCTGGAGCCCAGCAGGTCAATGCTGGAATGACTGTGAGTGTGCCACTGCACCAGCCTGTGTGATGGAGTGAGACTCCAACTCAAAAAAAAAAAAAAGAATTTGGGGCTTATGTATACCATCTTAACAAAGAGTAATTAATTGTGGGGCTGTGACAAGAAAAAAGAAAAGAGCTTTGGGCTTCCAGGATAGTAATTTATTGGTTGGTAAACATTTAAAAAGACTAATGAGGATAAAAGTTATTTCAGTAAGGTTTGTTTATATGGACTCAAGTCAATGCCATTTCCAGTGATAAAAGTTGCCTCGTCTACTTGGTATGGGACAGGGAAAGGAGGAAAGTCAGGACACCTTCACAGAGGGAAATTTATGTATTTAGGCAGACACAGGGAGGGTAAGGAATTTTTTTTTTCATCTGATGTCTCTCAGTTGCCTTCAGCTCAAAATAACCCTTATGCCAGAGTGGCATATTCTTATTGATTGATTGATCGATTGAGTTGGAGTCTCACTTTGTCCCAGACTGGAGTACAATGGCATGATTGTGGCTCACTGCAGCCTTGAACTCCTGGGCTCAGGTGATTCTTCCACCTCAGCCCTTCAAGTAGCTGGGACTAAAGGCATGTGCCACCTTGCCAGGCTAACTTTTTGATTTTTTTTTTTGTAGAGACAAGGTCTTGCTGTATTGCCCAGGCTGGTCTCGAACTCCTGGGCTCAAGCAGTCCTCCCACCTATGCCTTCCAGACATGAACCACCATGCCTAGCCTTAAATATTGTATTTTAGGGTAACAAACTCTGATTCCCTTCAATACAAATGTCCCTTCCCCTAATACACACACAAATGATAAAAGAAAGATAAAAATAACTTTTGTCTTTTGGGCGTATGGTATAGATGAAAGACAAGTCATCCTAGCCAAGGTGATCTTTGTGGGATAAATCTTATAGAGGGTAGATGTACCCTCTAGGAGGATGTTGGTTAGGAGTGGAAGGGCTTCCCAACTTATTCTCAGGTGACTCAGGCAAGCACAGCTCAGAGCTTGTTTCTACTATTATGAAATGGAGGTGCATGTACCATTTGTTCAGCTTGTGTTGAAGGACTGTTGAAGAGTCAACTAAGATTCTAGTTGGTTAATCTACAGCAATTATAGAGTATTAGAAATTTCTGGACCATGAGGTTCTTTACACCTTCATACTAAAGTCCTTTCAGAGGATCAGTGCTTGAACTCTCTTTTCTAAAAAGCGCATGTGCACAAAACGTGGAATCGAGTATTAAGAGGTTCATAGATACCTGTGGGCACATGGTAAGAACTAATGGGCAGAATACAGCTGAAGTTCCAGAACAGAGCAAGCCAGCACACTCATCTCATGAAGGATAGGTGTGAGGTTAATCTGTATCCTCTCTGTCAGCCAAGGAAGTAGGTCTTGGACTTTCACCTGCAAGCTAGCATGGCAAGTGGTGTGAACAACATCATCACCAGCATCATGCTCTTCCTCCAGAAGCAAATGAGAAGTATAGCATGGAGGTTAGTTGGCAGCTTCTGTGAACCTAACCAAGGAATTTAGTTTAGGCACTGAGTGACTACGTGGGAGACTCTGAAACAGGGGCTCTTCAGAGGCATTTGTACACAATAATGGCTCAGTCCATGAAGAAATGATGGTGAGAATGAAAAGCCTTGAAAAGAAATCAAAGGTGATTACTGTGACAAAACGTATAAAATGAGGCTGTAATTTTGCACCATATTATTTATTTTCCACTTTTAGTCCTCTTTGTGCTGCATTCAAAGATGGCGTGGCAGTTATTAACACCAAGTGAAGGTCTGACAGGAGCACATTCAGTCGGGTGGCATTTTAATAGCTAAACTAGAATGCAGAGAGTAATTTCTCAGGATCTCTTCTGTGTGGCTGATTGTCTGCTTGTACTTTTGGACAGAAAGAGGCACTTTGCTCATTATTAGGCTTTGGTCAATCAGTGCCACAGAGGTCTTCTCACGTGTTGCCTGGAAATTGGATGTGCTGATAATGGCTTGGCATTTGAAGGCGCATGAGCACGTCGATTCCTTGGGTAGTCAGGACCACCCTGTCACACAGCTCCAGGGGAGCCATTCAAGGTGTGTTTGTATCATGTTATGTTGTGTGCGAATGGTGCCTTTTGAGGTTGTCAGCCTCAACATGGATGTCATGGGTTGGTGGGGACAAGGGGCTTCTCCAGGGAAGGACTGACAGGGTGCTTGTGGTCAAGTGTTAGTAATGAATGACGTTTATGTTGTGATGTTCTGCTCTGCTTTGTGACTCCACTGTGTGGCTGCCATATTGTCATTCCACTGGAGACTCTGATCCATCCCCTAAATGTGTTCAGGTGGGAATCCTCCCATGGGCTGCTCTTCAGTTGCAACATGGACAGTGGCCAATAGAGAACATTATCTGAAAGAATCTTCTGTGACTGGACACCTGGCACAGAACAGGCTCTTCTGTGTTCTGCTGAAGGATTCATAGACCCGCTCACGATGACTTCATTGGCGTGTCACATCTGCCCATTAAGAATAGGTGCTCCACAAATGCCAGTACCTCTATGGTGTCTGCCCCTTGAGATGGGGATCTTGAGCTTTCATCAACAGGTACAGAGCTGGCAGAGAGCAGGCACTCAGAAAATGTTTGGGGAATGATTAATGTGCCATTAGCAAACCTGCTTGTGAGTGTGGATACAGAATTTGGTCATGGGCCTTTTGTGTCGCGTTTCCTAAGTTGTAGTGTTAACCAACAGCAGTGGACCCAGTTTCTGGTTCTTCCATTGCAGAAGTCACACTCCCATGAAGTTTTGAGTAGAAGAAAGGAAGACTGCAATTTTTAAAAACCTACTAAGTGCTAAGGACTTTTCAGAACCAAATACGCGCTAAGTAATATGCTATATCCTTCAGGCAGATTGGAAGTTGATCAAATTCTGACTTTAATCACTTTGTTGTTTTTGGTCTTTGGTTGTCTCATTTGTAAAATCAAGATACTAATGTCCATCTTACAGAGTCCTTGTCAGAATTTTTTTTTTTTTTTTTAGTTGGAGTCTCACTCTCGCCCAGACTGGAGTGCAGTGGCCGGGAGCACACTCTACCTGCTGGGCTCTGGCGATCCTTCTGCCTCAGCCTTCCAAGTAGCTGGAACTACAGGCACGCGCTACCACGCCCAGCTAATTTTTGATTTATTGTAGAGATGAGGTCTCGCCAAGTTGCCTGGGCAGGTCTCGAACCCATGGGCTCAGGCAATCCACTCACCTCAGCCTCCCCAAGCGAGGGATTACAGGCTGAGCCACCGTGCCCGGCTCCTTGTCAGAATTACAGATAATGCCTGTAAGTACTTAGGACATTGTAAACACTCAGGAAATGAATACTGCTGTCATATTTCATTCATGTGCCTAACACACTGAGAGCCTACTGTGAGTTTTGATCCTGCAGGAAGCTAGAGATAGCAATATGACTCTCAGGAACAGTAGATACTTTAAGTAGCTTACTTGCAGTCTAGAGGAGGAGATGGGCACTTAAAAACACAATTGTAATATATGGCATTCTGTAGCAATTTTCTAGAACAAATCTTCTGAGGACACAGAGGAGGAGTTACTGAACTCTGCTGATGAGAGGGAGATGGGTTTTAGGAAGGGCTTGGTGGACATGATGCTTGATCTGATTTGAAGGTAGAAATCAGCTTGTAAGGAAGTTGGCTTGTGAACAGACTAAGTAAAAGAAGTTAAAGTACACCAGGGAGGTAGTGTGTGTTCAAGGGTGTGTATGTGTGTGCAGAAGTACGAGGGAAGAAGTCACCTTGTGGAGGAGACACACTTTCTTCCAACGACGTTAGAAACTCAGCAGAGTCAGATAGCTTGCTCAAAGCTAATGAGTGGCAGGGCCCAAGTTTTGAACTGAAATGACTCCTATAACACTAGTGCTCTTTCTGTCTTTTTGTGTGTGCAGGATTTATTAGGAGGACAGAAAAGCTCCCAGAGTGGAAGGGGACCTGAGGGGGTTGCCCTGTTTCCATCATTTTAAGCTTAATTTTAAAAATATGTAACTTACTACATCTTTAGGGTGCTTTATATTACTTTTTTCTACCTTTTCAGGAGAGTATCTCTGTTTAATAATGTATGTGAAGATGAGGTTCTCAGCCAGGCCTTTCAGCAGCAGTTTTTCTCTGCTGGGGTAAATGAGGACCTGGTCTTCCAGTCAGGAGGCAGGAGACAGTGCTGGGAGCCAATGTCTGTGTTGAGTACTGTAGGGAAAAGACCAGAATGCATACAGGCTGTTTAATAATTTTTAAATTATTCCTGGAGATAGTAAAGTAAAATAAACATATCAAGCAACCCATTTGTTCACTGGCAGTAATCTTTTCTTTAGAAAGATCTGTCCCACTCTCCCCACCCCATCCACCAGTATTTTTCTGATTGTACAGTCATTGCTTTAGTTCTGAACACTAGGGCATTTTACCTGTCAATTTCTCCTGAGAGATTAGAATCACTATACCTTCATCTGCAGGACACTGGAAAGGGGAGAACCAGTATCTCCTTGCCAGGACTAATTAGAAGCTTCCTACGCCTCACTCCTAGTGGCTTGAATTTCATACTATAGGTGGCTTTGGTTTAAGCCTATTCAAGGGGTAAAGTTTACTGTGATGACACATCAATTTTTTTCAATGCAGTTGTCATTACTTGGCTTAATGATCAGCTCTACAAAGTCTCATCTCTTTTTAATAATGTCCCCAGTCATGTATTCCTCAAGTTTCTTGTGTCACAAAAACATTTGAGTGTCATAATAGCTGAGAGGGCACATGGGAGGGGTGTTAGAAAGAGCTAGCCCTCAAAAGATTTGGAACGAGTGTAGAGGATGTGAGAGCCAGCTTTTGTAGAGGTGGCTGTAGGCTTCTTTGAGTCACACATTCACTGGCAAACATTGGTATCTCAATGTAGTAGATACTCTACCTATGAGTATTATGTATTTAGCATTGTGCTATGTAGTATATTTAACTACTGAGTGAGATTCCATTATAAGGTAGAGCATTTCTGCATTGTAGGAGAAGACTTACTGGGTTTTAAGTAGGCTTTAGGTTCTGAGCTTTGAACCACTCCAAGGACAGGGAACTGATATATATACATATTTTGAGTCGGAGTCTCATTCTGTCACCCAGGCTGGAGTGCCATGGCACACTCAGGGCCACCCTAGCGTCGACCTTCTGCCTCAGCCTTCCAAGTAGCCAGAACTACAGGTGCACACTACCATGCTTAGCAATTTAAAAAAAAAAATGTAGAGATGGGGTCTCGTCAGGTTGCCCAGGCTGTTCTTGAACCCATGGATTCAGGCAATCCCCTCACCTCAGCCTCCCAAAGTGCTGGGATTACAAGATTGAGCCACTTCGCCGGGCTGGGAACTTACATTTTAATTTACGGGTTGCTTGTATCTGTTTCCTCGTCCTTCTAAATGGATTGAATTATATTTCAAACCTTTTAATTGTGAAATCCATGTTGAAAAGTGCACAAAACAAACATGTTCAGCTCATTTAATTAGCACCAGTGTGACTATCTTTGTTTAATAAGTAGAATGATCCTATTATTTGCCTCACAGAAATAATAGAATTGGGAGGAGCAGGGAATTTTTTATTTATATTGGTAAAAAGTAAGACTTAATAATCGTTTGTGAAGAGTCTTATTCCCTTTTAGATTTAGACAATTCCTGAGAATCCCCAGAGTGGCAAAGTTGTTCCATAGGAGTTGTGGAACCCTGGCTTTAGTAGAGAACGTGGGCTCTAGCAGACATGTCTGATTGTATGTAATTGGAAGTGATTGATTGGAAGTGAATGATGTTGGGCTGACATTTTTTGAAAGTAAGTTTTCCTTTTTACATTATCACCTTTCGTGAAACTTATCCTGTGTGGGCAATACAGAAATTAAGCTCTGTCCACCTGATTTCAGTAACTGCAAATTCTAAATGTTGAACAGAGGTGAAACAAAGAATATGTACTGTACTTGAAAATTCAGGCTGTAAATGGTGAACAGCGTACTTCTGAACGTATATGTCAAAACATCCTTATTAGTGAAGCAGTGGAAACCCTTGTGATACTGGTGGGCTGCCTGAGAAACCGCCACTGGAAACCCGAGATTTATTAGTGTCTTTCTGCTTTAGTTTTAAAATTTGTTAACATTTATTTATGTTTAATTTAGCATATTAAACACCACCACCACCAAAGTCTTGATAGAAAGTAGGCTTTCCAGGATACGTCGTGGTTGCATGCCGCTTCACAGATTCTCTGGTACCCAGCTGTCACTCTCAGAGGAATGTGTATTTATTTCTTCATGAGTGAAGATATGTGTATGTATATCTTCCATGCTCATTTCTTCGTTTTACCAAGAAAAAGTAAAGAACAACTTCCATGTGTTTTCCTGGTTTTGGTCTTGGTAAAATTGGTTGTTTCTTTGATCGGCGTTTATCAAGTGCCCCCTGTGGCCTGGGTATTGTGCACGCTGCCGGAGATACTAAGGTGAAGAGAGCCTAGCCCTTGCTTGGAGGGAGTAGGGAATAGTTGGGTGGGGAAGATGGACACACACACATTGTGACAGCGTTGCAATTTATGTATTCATTTGTTTCCTGGGAGAGGTAAGGCTTCAAATGTGACATTTTGTTTAAACAAATGAATGGCTTTGTATTCTTTGCTCTGTGTGTGTCTGCCATTTTGTAATAGCCGTGTGTGTCCAGTATGTGAAATCCATTTGCCGTATGAACTACTTTTGGATTCATGGTTTCTAGAAATAACCTGAAGTTTGTTGAATGGAGGTGCTGTCCTATAAGTAATATGAGTATTTGATCATTTCTGACAAGTGATACACATGATTACCATATATCCTGTTAAAATAATACCATTAAAAAAGCAAGCTTCAGCCGGGCTCGGTGGCTCAGCCTGTAATCCCAGCACTTTGGGAGGCTGAGGTGAGTGGATTGCCTGAGCCCACGGGTTCGAGACCTGCCTGGGCAACTTGGTGAGACTTCATCTCTACAATAAATAAAAAATTAGCCGGGTGTGGTAGCGTGCGCCTGTAGTTCCAGCTACTTGGAAGGCTGAGGCGGAAGGATCACTGGAGCCCAGGAGGTCGAGGCTGCGGTGGCCGGGAGCGTGCCACTGAACTCCAGTCTGGGTGACAGAGTGAGACTCCAACTAAAAAAAAAAAAAAGCAAGCTTATCCCCTCCCCGGTCTCTCTGTCTGCTTGTCCAAATCCTGCTTGGATGTCAAAGCCCAGCCTGATGCCCACCTTTTCCTGTCAGTGTTTCTTAACTGTGTCAGTCTGTATTGATTTCCCACTTAGCATCTACCTGTGCTCTGCCTGTCTAGCTGCTTAGAAGAGAGATCCCAAACTCTACCCTTTCTTCTTCCATGAGCAGGATTCTTGAGAAATGTCCAGCAAATGCCCCCTGCGTTTTCCTCATCAGCATGCCTGTCCACCCCATTCAGTCTCAGGCTCCTGCCCTGGTTCTCTCTTAAGCTCTGGAGCTGAGAGGGCCCCAGCTCTGCTATGAAATTCTTTTGTCCTGAGGCCTTGACTGGCACTTCACCTCACTTCAGCAGCCTCAGAGTGGCAGACTACGGAGGTTCATAAACCTCAGCTGGCAGCGTACGGAGAGACAGAGCCACCTGACCCCTAAGCTCACTCTTCATTCTTTCCATTAAAACTCCTTCCTTCAAATCCTACAAAATGGGAAAGGCTGGGCATCATTCCGCAGTGGCCTTAACCTTCCATTTTGTCCTCTGTGTGTCCTTCATGGGTGGCCACCTTGGATGTGAGCTCAGTTTGTAATGACATGTTTTGCTATTAATTGATAAAAACACAATCATTGCTTTGTATTTGGCAACATTCTTGTATCCTGTTGGTCTCATTTCAACTTTAGTACAACTCTGAGGGGCAGGCAGCCTGCCGATATTCTTATTTCTACTTTATAGGAAAAGAAACCAAGGGCTAGACAATTTCAGGGGATTTGCTCAATGTCAGAAAGGTTGTCAATGGTGAAGTCAGTTTCAGTCACATGTTCTTCTAAAGTTCAATCCTTTTGCTTCTCTTTGTTTATGTTTTATGTATTTTAATCTTTTTATTAATTTGGCATGCTACTTGAGGGCAAGCTCATGCCATGATCCCCGAATCCTCTAAAACACCAAATAATTCAATTTACTGTGTGTCTACTAAAACTAGAATAGCAGTTTTCTGATTTAGTGAGGGTCCATCATGTATCAGATTTCCTGTTACATGTTTGCCATACCTTTTTCCTCATTCTCACCATATCTGCTAGGTAGATTTCATTAATACTTTTGGACCATTGACATGCATCTGATTCAGTGGTCTGGGCGGGGCCCAGGTTTTTGCATTTCTAGCAAGGTTACCAGGTAAAGTGGGTGGGCATGGTTGCACTTTGAGTAGCATCCTGTTTATAGGTGAAGAGACTGGCTCAAAGAGATTAAGTCATTTTTCAAAGATAGCACAACTGGAAGTGGTGAAGTCCCGTTCAGACGCTGATCTTGCTCCTTGGGGAATTGCTTCCAGGTGTAGAAGACAGATATGCTCTAGGCAGTCTTTGGGTTGTCCTCTAATGTGGAATTTACTCTCATGGAGTGCAATGGGAGAAATTCAGGTGTGAAATATGATTCGAGTCGGACCACGCAGGACTAGGTAAGACTCAGACTGACAAAAATGGGACCAAAGGACTTTCTGGATAGCAGGAACAAAAATGGAACAAGAACACGATTTAGAAGTGTCAGGGCATCTTTTGGGAATGGTGAATAGTTGGCTGCGGCAGCACACAGGTAGGCGTATCCTGCGACTTTAAAGACAGATGAGGTTGGACAGGAGAGACCAGTAGGCAAAAGGGGCCATGGGAGATTTGGAGGAGGGGGTCTGTGACAGCACACTGTGGTGCTAGGAAATGAGCCTCTGTTGGTTTAATGTAATCCAGTTGCTAGTGATCCATGGCCCATGTTGCACTATTGACACGGCCAGAGCATTCTGTGGCCTGGTTAAAAATCACAGAATTGCTCCATGATGACCTTTATGGCTGCTTGTATAGAGTCTTTGCCTGCAGCAATAAAGGATGTGTTACTTTTACCCCCTTTCCAAATTTTTCTGGGCTAAGGAAATGCTGTTTTTACACAGACGAGTAATGAACATTCTTCTTAAAAGAAGCATTGTTCCTTTAGTAGCAAATTGTAACGGGAAAAGTGGGATAAAGACAAAATGCAATCGTGGTCTGAATGGAGACCAGTTTTTCTTTGTGTGAATAACCAGCATTCCAGTCAGGTTGCCACGGTGATGCTGAGATTATAACTGTTCATGTCAGCAGTCAGAGAATGTTGCCCAATTAGTTATTCTCAGCTGCTAGGTTACCTTGACAGGGGCTCAAAAAGCAGGTTTTGTGTTCAAAGGCACTCAAAAGTGAGTAGTCATGGGACTTGCAATTCTGCTGCCTCCATGGGGTGCAGAAACCACAAGCTCTAGCATGATCTGGCCAAGTAAGATGTGGCCAGCCGCATGAAAGAAAGATTCTGGTCTTTCCCTGCCCCACCCTCTGTTGTAGGAAAGGGTTTCCAGAATTCCTGTGTCATCAGCCAGATCTGAAAGGGATTTTATTATTTCCAGGACTGCCTTCCGGTGTTGCAGGTTGGAGACAGTGGGGACTATATGTGTTTCAGCATTGGACATTAATCTTACGTAGGTTGCTCTCTTGGCTTCGGTTTTTTTCTTTGCTTTCTGAACAATCTACCTCACAGGGTCGATGCAGGAGCTGAAATAAAAATAGCTTCTGCAAAATTCCCTGCATAATGTCTGGGATGCAGAAGCTATCTACTGTAAAGTAGCTTTTCTCAAATATTTCAGAAATTTTAAAGCATTATACAATGTGATTATTATTTTCACTCTTTTGGTCATTTCTATTCTATTAGTCAGGATAGGCTAGGATACGATGTGGTAACAAACAGTCTTGGAGACTTTGTACAACTAAAGTGTATTTCTTGACCATGCCATATGCCCTGAGTGGGTCACAGAGTACTCTATTCATCAACTACCCAAAGACTCAGACTAATGGAGGCTTGATGTCTCCACAGCTTCCCAGGACGGTGATTTGAACTGTCAATCAATCTACCTGCAAGTGGCACATCACTTCCACTCACATTTCATTCATTTGCCAGAGCAAATCACGTGGCCACATCTGACTTTAAGAGGGGTAGGGGAGTGCCATCCTGTAACATGCCAGCATGAGGACAAATGGGATATATGATGTTCAACAACCATAAGGGCTGCTCCCTCTACCAAAGACCACAAGACTAACGGAGAAGGGTACTTTAAAGGAGGGCTATTAGTTAAACATAAATAAATGAAAATATCTGAACAGTAAATATCAAAGTAATCAATTAGAATTAAATTGCATCGAACATGATAAAGAAGTTCAGACATAGGGAGTCCAGGGGTGGCATAGTAGTTCCATGATCATTAGAGGCTCAGGATTGTTTTATTGTTCTGCTATACTGATCTAGCTTAAGGCTTCTGTTAAATTCACCTCAGGATCAGGAATGCGTGGAGGGTTCCAGCCATCCTATCCACATCCCAGGCAGCAGGGGACAGAGGGTGGGGTGGAGGTGGGACAGACAAAAGGCCTTTCTCCTGCTAAGTCAGCCTCATGTGAGCCATCCTTCTGACTGTCTCACGCAATAATTTTGCTTGTGTGTGATTGGCCAGACTTAGTTCCATCTTCACCCCTCACTTCAGTGGGGATAGGCTTGTAAGTTTTGAGCTGGGTGTATTGCCTCCCAAATAAAATAGGGATTTTTGTTACTAAAGAATGAGGGCAGAATAGATGCTATGTACATGGAGCCCTCCTGCTACAGTAACTTAGGATGCAAGCTTTGGTTAAGTAGGAATGACAAGGGAAAGAGTGCTCTGTACACTATCATTTTCCCTCTTACTCTTCACGGATTGTCAGTGCTTGGAGGAGACACAGTTCCCTTAAAAGAGCGTTCCATGGCCAGACAGTTCTGGGAAATGTAGAAAATATTGCCCTCTCTTGGAGATTCACAGGGTACATAACACATTTTTAAAAGCTCCAAGAAGCCCCACAGTAAAGAAACCTCTGGCCCGCCATCTTTTTAGTCCACTGTTCCCCAAGGTGCTTGACAGTGGAAATCCAACACCCGTGGAAATCTGGAGGGACCTAGGGATCAGCTATAGCTTCTCGAAGCTGCCAAAAAAGCTTTTAGATCTTTGAACAGATGGTGTAAAGCCCTCATTTCAAAAACAATTATATGCCTTACAAAACAAACTTGCATATACTTCACGCCATAGGGACAAAAGCCTTGGAAAAAAAAATAATTGCAACTGAAGCCATGCTATGAGCATCAACAGGTCCCGAGCATGACAGTTGGTACTAACCAGCCATCTGTACCATTAGTGGTGACACCAAGTGATAGACTGAGATTGGCTTGTAGCTCTGCCAGATGGGAGGCCCCTGCCCCAGGTAGCTGTTGACACACCCTTGGCTGCTCCGATATGGCTCTGGGCTGTTGCATCCCTCTCTGGAAGTGGGAGAGTAACAGACCAGCCAGCGTTTGCCTCCTTACTGCATTGAGAGGGCTTGGACCCCTAGCCAGAAGGCACTGGCCCTGTCCTTTCTGATGTGCTCAACTCTTGCCCTCAATGGTGACTCCCTAATCAAAGGAACAAAGGAGGGAGCACCTCGAATTGTGGGGAGGCGTGAGGGCAGGTAGGCGGCCAGTAAAGGGGGATCATACTCTTATTAGACTTACAGTTGGGTGGGGTCCCTTTGATTAGTTTCACCTCTGCCTGTCTTCAGCGTGGTTGCTCACAGGTGAGGGGAGAACTGTTGAAAATACTTTTAAGCAAATGTGCGTGTTGTTGGTCTGCTGTGAGCAGGGTTGATGGACACGTGTCTTTGGGTCCCATAAAGGTTCTTCTTTCCAAAAGAGACTTTGATGGTTTCCTAGTTTCTCTTAATTATATATGTAGTCAGTTCTTGTCTTTAAAGGCTTTCTGCTGCTATTGCTATCTTTTTTCTTCATCTAAGCATCTTAGAAAAGGCAAAAGGCCAAAGGCTTTGCTAGTCTGGTTCCCATCATTTCCATCTCATGTTGCTGGAAATGCTGGAAAGTTTCCCTGCCTGACAAGTCTGGAGGGATCTCATGCTTGTACATCTTTGTAAACTGTATGGTACATCTCCCCAAATAGCTGTATAATTCCTGCAACAACCTGATAATGGGAGGGAAGGGGCTGAGGGGGCCTCCCTGTGCATATTGACCTTTAGAGCAACTTGCATGTGTGCTTTTAACAGACAGTGGGAGAGTGAAGGAAAACTGCAGAAGGTGGAGATAGCTGCGCTTGTCCAAAATCTGCCTTGTGGCTTAGGACCCGGAAGAGTTTTCTTAGCTTGCTTTATGGAGTTGGTGTGCCTTCATGACTGTGGATGTGTTGGAAAATAGTCTCTGAGCACAGAGTTGGGGTTTGTGCATTCTTCATCTGCACAGGCAGGTTTGTGGGCATGGCGTGGGAACTTCAGGTCAGGAAACGGGAGAAGGGCCGGCCAGTGGACCCTGACAGCTGAAAGAGGATTCAAATAGCTGTGTACCAAAATCAAAGGGAACATTCAAGTCAACGTAATAAGTCCTAAGGCCTTCTTGGGTTGTTCTCCTTTTAGTTTTATGTCCTTAATTGTAAATACCCCCTTATCCAATGTAAACCTGTAGACAACAATGAATTCATGGAAAATTTTTTGTTTTCATCTATAAGAAAATAATTTGGAACGGAGCTAAATATGACTGTGAAAGCCCATGAACTGAGAAAAACATATTTTGATAAACTTCATTGCTCTTTTATGTTGATATGTACATGAGACCTGCCAAATGGGCCGTCTTAGTGATGTCAAATTGGCTATGAGTGCTAATTCTTGTTACATCAGCTCTGGGAATGGATTTAGTTGATGTCTCAACCTAAGTACCTAGACTGTGCCTCGATTATCAGTACCCTCCCCTTCTCCCTGCTGACCCCTCTTCCTTTCCTTCCAGGCCCACTGTTGGAAAAGTAGTGGGTGAGTCCTTTCATCCATCAAAGGATTTCACTGAGCAGAGGGAAAAACTACAAGTCAAGACTTGGGGTCTTGACTTAACTCTGCCCCTATTCGGATAAGACCTTGGACAAGTCACCTAAACTCTCTTGTTGGAAAAACCTGTAATTTTATGAATATTTAGAGCCTGTCTGGGCCTCACTTTGACCTTCTGTAAAATGGGTAGACGGATTTTATTGCTGTGATCTCAGAAATTCCTGCTCCCATTATCAGAGCTCTTATTGCATTGTGGCTTTCAGTGGTAGAACTGGTGATGTGAGGACTTGCTCCAACTAACCAGTCTTTATTGAGTGTCCCTGTCATAGTCTGTATACTGGAGATTCTAGATACGCAGTGGGCAAAACCAATAAAAATTATTTTTTCTTGGGCAGATGATTTTTAGCAAACACTTTTTGAGCACTTATGACATGCTAGACATGGCTCTAATGTTTGATGTGTATAAAGTATTTTAGCAAATAATCCTGTTACCACTATTTCACAGTTGAAGAAAAGGAGAGGCAGAAAGACCAGCAAGCCCAAGATCACATCCCTAATCAATGGTAAAGCTGGGATCTGATCTAGACTTTCCTGCTATAGAGTCTGTGGTTTTAACTATAATGCTATACTGCCTCTCCCTGTCGATTAATTGACTAGCTTAAAGTAATAAGTATTCATCCTAACTGACAACATGGGAAAAAAAAGAAACCTGCTTTAGATAGAATCTCTGAGCCTGTTTGGTCTTCCTTTCCGGCGCTTCAGGCTCTAGGAGAGGCAGGAACACCCAGCAGCCGTGTTGTAGTCAACTTCTACATTCCCAGCCTCTAGGCTGGCTGCAGCTGCCTAGCTTGAGGCCATTGGCTCTTCTCTGGCTCCAGTGTTACACCACAAGGCCTTCGGCGTCCCTGCAATCCCAAGGTAATTTCAGCAGGGGCCATTTTTAGAGAAATAAGTAACAATGGACTTTGATTCAAAATACCTGGATTTGAATCCTGGCTGTACTACTGACCATTGCTGTTAGAACCTTGGGCAACTTTTCCTGATTCCAGCAGCAACAGCCATATACCAATGGCTATTACTCATTAAGCACTGCCATGCCCTGTGTTAAATGCTTTATAAATGTTATTTCTGATTCTCAGAACAATCCTCCATGGGAGGTATTTTTATCTTCCCTCTGTATTCTAGTCTTGGCTGCTGTCTCCACCACTTACTGTTTAACCTTGGACATGTTACTTAATTTCTTGAAGCTTCAGTTTTGTCATCTGAAATCTGGGGTAAGACCTATTTCCCAGGTTGCCATAAGGATTAACTATGGAAATGTATGTGCATTTGGGCTGTTGCCTGTCCCAGAGACGGCGATAATGTCTATTAGAGCTTATTCCATAGCTTAAGGTCTTGCAGCTATTAGTCTGAGGAGGCACTTTCCAATCCATTTCTAAGGCTGATGACAGACTTTGATAACAGACTGGGATGCAGAGCCCTCGCCTGCAAGCAGGTGAGCAATGCAGTGTGCTCAGAAAGCTGTTTCACTGCTGGCTGCTGCACTTGAGCAGGTGGAACAAAGCCGACAGCAAACTAAACAGGAAGTGCCGAGGCTCCAGTTGCTGGGGGTGTGGCTGTGACTGTATCCTGACTCTGCCAGGAACTAGCTGGCCATTGAGGAGCTCGTCTTGGTAAAAAAAGCACCAGTGCCAGACAGGTACCATGTATGGGGGCAGATGGCATCCTGGAGTCAGCCTGCGCTCAGGACTGCCCTTCCCAAACCACGATGCTTGGCATGTGGAGCTGGGGAGTTGCCCAGCACATCCACAAGCGGGAGGCAACCGGTGCAGAGAAGGCAGGCTAGGGGGCATTTTCTCCGATTACAGCTGGGAAAACCGGAGTGTGAGGTCACACCACACTAGTAGGGTGTAGAATTCAGACTTGAACCCGAACTGTTTGGGACCAATCCTGTGACATGCCTGCATAGTTTAACTTGTTCTGTACAGATGATCAAGTGAGAAAAGCCAGCGCTCAGTGTTTCATCTTCATTCTATTTTATCCACATACTTTTTTCTTGAATTATCCATTCCTCTTGGGATGCATTCCTTGGGATAGGAAATCTTCTGGGTTATATGCCTGGCCTCCCGGAGACACACTCTTGGGCACCTTTTCCTGCACGCCACATGCCATCCTTCTCTTAATCTCACAAGTATGCATGTAGAGTCACTTGCTCATGGCTGTCCTCTCTTTGGACTGGAAGCACTACAGGCAGGGCCGTCCACCCTCTGCTTCTGCCCTGGACCGTACCCAACACACAGGCGGCTGTGGAGGGTGCCAGGTGGCAATCAGGGATTATGTAAATCTCAGGTGTAAAGCAAGCCCTTTCCATCCTCAGACCTCTACTACATTTGAAGAGGGGAAGTTAAAGTAAAAAGTTACTTTTGAGGACCTCGCCTGGCAGCGTGGACTGGGACCGGGGCATGAGTCAGCACAGTGCCTGGTGCTGTACTTGGGAAGATGGAGCTGAGAGCCTGAAGACCCAAGATAAATATGGAGAGTGCTCCTACTGTTCCTGTTTTCTTTGTTCTGTTTTGCTTTTGTAAGCATATGCTTGTCAGTTAGGACTGAAACCGAACCAAACAGCTGCTAAATATGGTTCTAAGAGAAATAACATTTTGGTCTTTTTAAGGCCCGTAAGTTTAGAGTAAGCACAGTCGTTTGGCAGATGTCAATAGGGAATCCGGGGGTAGGATCATTCTGGAAGCCCTATCAGCCATCCATATTCTGTTGGGTCTGTTTTACCCTGCCAAAGTACTGGTGGCCTCAAGTGAAAGTCTCTGTCATAGGAAGGCTATGTCTCTAAGAGGTGTTTTGGAGAAGAGGTATCTGCAGCCTGGTTAGGACATTGTTTATGATTCCCACCCGCCCCGCCCTGGACCTTTTTCTCAATTTCATTTTCAAGGAAGCAGGGAGAGGTTGGGAAGAATATGCACTGTCTTTTATGATGCTAGGGAAACAGTCATCCCAGTTACAGGTTTGTTTGCTGTTTTTAACCTTTGGGGTTTAATTCAGAGATGTTATTTATTGTTCTTATAAATCCAGTGTTATTCAGAGGACCTGAAAGAGTTTAAGTATAACTTAGTGACTGGGACTATCAATCCCCAGACCTTAAATCACTCTATCCTGCTGCAGAGTCAGTCTTGAGCATGCCAATGCCACCTACATTTTTTCAGATAATAGAGAATTTATTCCAATATCCCAGGAGCCTGAACAGCTTAATATGGCTTGTCAGTTGTTTTATTAATTTCTACAGAGGCATCTGTTTGTCCGTAAATATCTGACTCTGTTTGCTAAGTGTGTGGTGGTGTTATTGGTTGAAAAGCTGTAGGTTTTCTTTTATTGCCTTTGTTAGTTTTATTGGCCTTTTTGGTAGAAAGTCTATGAAATGCAGACTGAATGTTTTTATGGCATATTCCTTGTTTATCACATAAGTCCATTTCAAAGAGAAAAAAGAAAAGGAAGGAAGAAGATGAATATTTATTCAAGTTCTATTATGTTCAGGACTCAGGTTAGTCTAGACAGTCCTCACAGTAACCGCAGAGGGAGGTGCTATTGTCCATATTTTGAAGATGAAGAAACTGAGGCTGAGAGCAGTTATGATCCTTACTCAAGATTAGAGCGCTAGCAAGTGGGCTGGGAATTCTGATTCCATGATGCTGGTGGAGTAGTGGTTAAGAGTTCAGGGATGAGTCTGACCAGCTGGATATACAGGACTGCTGCCTCCACTCATTGGTGGTCTGACCTTGACCAAGCGTTTCATCTCTCTGTGCCTCAGTTTCCTCATCTGTAAAACAAAGAAAATAATAGCACCCACTTGATAGAGCTATGATACTTAAATGAACTGTTCATGGAAAATGCTTAGAATAGTTCCTGACATGTAAGTGCTCATGAAATGTTAGCTGTTATTGTGATTTTTATTGTAATAGTTAGCCAAGTTTGCCTTTATCAAGACTTGCTGAAAAGTTACATTTTCTTTCAGGGAATAGCCTGCCTTCTGAGATGTGGTTATATTTCATTATGAAACAATGTAAACGACTCTACCTTAGAATTAAATTCTCTTCTCAGTCTCCCAGCAAAGGTTAAGATCTGAATAAAGGCATGTGTAGCCAACAGGGATTCCTGACTTCGGTAAATGTCAATGATTTGCTCTTTTCTCCTTGGTGTACGCAACCTCCTTCCATGCTGCCCATCCTGGCGTTAAGAGCAGCTAAGCAAACATGAGAGGGAAAATTGGACTGACTCTTGTCTCTCAGTATTCCTGTCTTTGTAACATGATTATCAGGTACAGACTCTTTCCTTGTTGCGCCTCACATGGCCGCATCCTGACAGCCTGTCTTCTCAATGTATGTGAGACCCAGTTTATAACAATGGGCTTTGTGGTCCCCTTTTTTTTGTTTTTGAGTGGGGAATACTAAAGGGCCTTATATATGTGACAGCTTTGTGCATTTGGAATTGGGGTAAGGTGGTTGGAGGGCTGGAACAGCTTGCCTAGATTGAAAGAAAGGATGTAAGTTTGCTAGGCCTTTGGCTCTACATCCCAATTCTGTTTTTTGCGACTTCTTCTGTACGTGGTGAAGAATTGGGAGCGGGACATCAACCGTAGTCAGGAAATAGTTATGTCTAGCAGTTATGTATTGGACACCATGCTAAGTGCTGGAAATACCGAGATAAATACGTTACAGTTCCTGCTCTCAGGGCATTTGCAATTCATCAGGGGAGAGAGATGGAGGCGAGGACAGCCCTGTATGGAAGTGGTTATCCTGGAAGTGTGCACAGTGTGCTGCGGGCGCAGAGGGAGGCAGTGGTGCTGATTTGAGAACAACCTCACGGAGGGGGCTGCAAGCTGGGCTTTCAAGGGTGAGCTTGCCTGGCAAAGAATAGCAGAAGGAATAATCCTGGCAGATAGGTGCTATGAGCCACGGCTCAGAGCTGAGTGTGGTATGTCAGGGGAATGGTGGGCCGTGTGAGGTGGCTGGCTGTAGCATGGGATGTGGAACATGAGCCTGGGAATGACGGCCCGACCTGAGAATGATAGGACCTTGACTTTCAATTTGAACCACATCTTGTATAATTATTTTCTAGAGTTGAGTCACACTCTGTCACCCAGGCTGGAGTGCAGTGGCACTATCTTGGTTTACCATAGCCTCAAACTCCTGGGCTCAGATGATCCTTCTGCCTCAGCCTCCCAAGTACTACAGGTACCCACCACCATGCCTGGCTAATTAAAAAATTTTTTTTTGTAGAAATGAGGTCTTGCTATGTTGGCTAGGCTGGTCTCAGACTCCTGGACTCAAGCAGTCCTCCCCTCCCAAAGTGCTAAGATTACAGGTGCAAACCACCACACCCGGCCTGAACCACATTTAAATCATGGAGTGCCGTGAATACAAATGTCTGTTTTAGAATTATCAGTGTGGAGAATGGCTTGAAATGAGGAAATGATTGAAAGCAATAGCCCCAGCCGGGCTCGGTGGCTCAGCCTGTAATCCCGCGCCTTGGGAGGCTGAGGTGAGTGGACTGCCTGAGCCCGCGGGTTCGAGACCCGCCTGGGCAGGCGAAACCTCATCTCTACAATAAGTCAAAAAAAAAATTAGCCGGG
>CAUYQG010298092.1:0-10695 GCA_963574415.1 Tarsius wallacei
AATCAGACATCAATTTTCTTTGTAGTAATGACAAATAACATTCAACAAATATTAATAACAAAACTTCATACATTCAAAAATGTAGGGCACCATTAAAAACTTAAAAGTGACTGCATATTCATATTATCTTATATCGACCTGCTGGGCTCCGGCAATCCTTCCGCCTCAGCCTTCCGAGTAGCCGGAATTACAGGCGCGCGCTACCACGCCCAGATAGTTTTTTCTGATTTATAGAGATGAGGTCTCGCCAAGTTGCCCAGGAGGGTCTCGAACCCGTGGGCTCAGGCAATCCACTCACCTCAGCCTCCCAAAGGCGGGGGATTACATGCTGAGCCACCGAGCCCGGCTATCTTATATTTTTCTAAGAAACATAGTCCTATAGTTAATTAGACAATAAGAATAATTTTAAAATATCAGCTTTCTGATAATTTGTTACACTTAGAAGAATTTAGCTGAGGAATGGCTGTGAAGTAAAGTACATGTCAACTTTTCTATGTGAAATTTAAGTAGATCTTCAAACAAAATGCCAAGTGTTTCTTTCTTCACTTTTATATCAATTAGAAATATCAGACAGGAACATTTCTATTACTCAAACTTAAATGAAAATAGATTTCATATTTGAAATGAGTGTTTGTTTTTTTGGTACATGTGTATGGCAGCTACTTAAATAACTGTCACCTAAATTTTTCTTAGCGTTACTAACTATTCTCTAAAATAATTTGCATTTTAGAGCAATAAGCAATAACCAGTTTTGCTGTTCCAGCATGAAATCAAACATACCTGGTGGCTTTACGGATGTCAATATAGGGATTTGGTGCATCAAATAGTCGTACACACGCAGGATGAAGATTATGAAATGCCTTTGCTGATTCCTTTGGAAGCGTAAAACAGCAAGGTCCTATTGATGGTCCAAGTACAACAACAATGTCTTCCAAACTGCAGCTGTATTCTGCTATCAGAGCATTCACTGTTGCCATAGCAACACCTAACAAAGTACCTTTCCAACCTGGTAAATAGAAAGGGAAAGAGAAAGCTAAAAGATATCAAAGTTTCACCTGAATTTATATGTAAGTTTAAAATGAGTAGAACTGGTTTGTGTATTTTTCAAGTCTAGGAATGATAAATGAGCCACAAAATTAATTATTACTTTCAGTGTGGCCTTTATATGATATATACTATACAAAATACCTGACACAGAGGAGACATTTAATGGAAGTTTCCATCCATTTCCTTTTAAAAATGTTCTATTCTTTTAGTTTCTGCTGGGATTACGGCTTCTTAATCTTCTCTCTCACTTTTACATTTCACATTTTAAAAATTTGTGGTAAAAACACACACAATTTACCATTTTAACTGTTTTAAGTGTACAGTTCAGGAGTGTTCAGTTCACCTTGCTACAGTACAACCAATCTCCAGAATTTTTTCATCTTGTAAAACTGAAACTCTACAATCATTAAACAATAACTGCCCATGCCCTCTTTTCCCCAGTTCTATGAATTTGCTTACTCTAGGTACCTCATATAGGTGAAATCAACATAGTATTTGTCTTTCTGTGGTTAGCTTATTTCATTTAGCATAATGTTTTCAAGGTTCATATATATTGTAGCATGTGTCAAAATTTTCTGCCTTTTTAAGGTAAGTAATATTCCATTGTATGTATATACCACATTCTCCTTATTCATTTCATCTATCAGTGGACACATGGATTATTTCCACCTATTGTGAATAATGCTATTACCTGCATGGGTGTGCAAATATATTTTGAGCCCTGCTTTCAATTCATTTGAATATATGAAGGGGGACTCCCCCCCAAAACAGACTTTGTTTATGAAAAATTATGTATTTATTCTTACATGTTTAAACTTCAGTCATCTTCAAAGTACTCTCTGCTTGATGCAATACATCTCTCGAGTGATGACTTTTAGTGCTTCTGCTGTTTTTGCTTCACCTCTTCCATATTAGCAAAATGTTTCCCCTTGAAGACTCTTTTCATCCAAGGAAACAAAAAAAAGTCTCTCGGGCTAGATCGGGTGACTAGGGAGGGTAGGGCATGGGGGTCATGCCGTTTTTGGTCAAAAACTGCTGAACACTCAACACAAGGTGGGCAGATGTATTATCATAGTGGAAGGACCAGTCACCTGTTTGCCACAACTTAGGACGTTTCTTCCATAAATCATGACACAACATTCTCAAAACTTCCAAATAAAAACTTTGGTTGACCATTTGATCTGAAGGAACAAATTCCAAGTGTACTAGAAGAGACCTGCCCTCCAGAAGATAATTTTGGGTTTTTTGGGGTTCCCCCTCATATATCCAAAAGGGGAATTTTCTAGATTATAGGATAATTCTATTTATAAATTTTGAGGACTCATCATACTGTTTTCCACAGTGGCTATACCATTTCACATTCCCATCACTAGTGCACCAGAGTTCCACTTTCTCTACAACCTCACCAACATTTGTCATTTTCTAGGTTTTTTAAAAAATATATATTAGCCATCCTAATGGATATGAGGTAATATCTCATTGTGGTTTTGATTTGTATTTCTCTAATTTACAATCCATGAACTAGGATTTCTTTCCATTTATTTGTGTCTTTGTTAAATTTTCTTAGTTTTGTAGTTTTCACCTCTCTCTCACTTTTTACACTAAAATATATCTACCCATATTTCAATTAACAGTCCCTTTTCACACCCTTCTCACTTGCCCAACTGTTTCCTTGCCAGTTTTACTTGCCTTCTCTCTACATTGGATCTCATGGAGCTTTTTCTTTACTTCTGTTCCCATATAATTGCCAAAGACAGAAAACTAAGAATACTGCATTGTTCCTGAGTTTGATTCAGCTGATTCCCCTTACTCTTTCCTTCAGCATTCCATTTGTATACCCTTCTAAAGCCAGGTATTCAGGTAAAGAGATCAATCTTTCCATGACGAAAGGAAGGATTACTTGGGTGATAGGTACAACCTACAACTTCCACTGGTAACCCACTGGATATGTGGTTATGGGAAGAAAAACAGAATGAAAACATCTATCTGGGTCTGTAAGTGGATGGGATATCAATGACCAAAATAGGAAACCTACGTGGTAGAGAAGGCTTTGGGAAAAAAACGTTGAATTTTTGACACAATAATTTTGAGGCACCTATGAATATGCAGGCAGTGATGTTCAGAGGAAGAGACCAGATAACTGAGCTAAAGAGAGATATCGATCATCAGGGCTTTTCTACAAACGAGAGTGCACTCTTCCTCAGAGATCTTCTTTAATTATCTTCTTAACTCTAATTTATCTACTCCCTATTTGATTTTTACCTATGGGACATGCATATGTACATATTAAAAGGTTTTTATTAAATTAGTCTCATAGAAGGATTTTATACTTTTTGATATCTACTAAAGTAATGAGCATATAATGTATCTAATTGAATTCTGTTTCAAGGTCAATGTATTAAAGACTTGAAAATTCACATTTACAATTTCGTTCATTTGGACTAAAGCTTGACATATCTAAGCTTCATCTTAGATATTTTAAAACTAAATGTTTTAAAACCTAAGAAGTAACAAATTACATTCTCTTCTTATATCCAGGAGCCAAGAGTTAAATTTTAGATAACTTTTTGGCGAATATGCTACTTTTTAATTTATAGGCTAAAAAGCAAAATAGTCATAGATTTACAAGTAGAAGGAAATTCTAAAGATCATCCCTCACTTCACATAGAATCAAAATCACTAGATAACCTAAATGCTATTGTAAAATACCTTCAGAAAACAAAATTCCATAACCTTGACACAATATTTCTTCTAAAAATACTCCTTTGCTCTTATCTTCAGAGAACAGTTATAGTTAAATATATTTAGTTTAAACTAAATGCAGTTTTCAAAACATCTTGGTTTTTCCTTACTTCCCTACCTATACACTTGCTGCTCCATCTGTGTGAACACCTTTCTGCAACATGCCTAACATTCCTATTCTCTGTTGCTGGACTTCAAGGATTCTCCTAGAAAATGTTTCAAAAAGCAAGAAAGCTATTTTGGTTGTTGTTGGTTTGGTTTGGTTATTATAATAACTGGAGGTGCTACTGGCATTAAGAATTTTAAGGGCCAAATGTGCTCAGTCTGCAATATAGAATTACCTCGCCCAAAATGATAATAGCATGCTTGCTGAGAAACACTGGTACCTAGCTAAATTTGACTTGGATACTTCTCTTATCTGCCCTTATAATAAGAGTGTGCTGGCACCATTCCATCATTACACTTATCACAATGTAAGGTAATTAACTGTGTATCATGCCCACCAGAAAGAAATTACAATTTTTTCCTGTACTATAAAATTAGTAAAATTCTAAATGCTTAATTAAGTATACTTACCAGAGTGAGCAACCCCACATGCCTTCTTGACAGGATCTGCAAAAATTATCGGTATACAGTCAGCACCAAGAGCCGCTATTGTGACTCCTCTCTGATTTGTGGTTATTCCATCATAAGACTCAGGCTCCTTCCTTCCCATAATCCAGACGTCATTGGCATGATCAGTCTAAAAGCAAAGATGTGTCATAAAAATGTATTGAAAGTGGGATGTGTCATACCATAAGTTTTTCTGAAAGCACTTATTTCACTACAAAATTATATAACCAGCATAAGATTATCAGCATTCATTAAATATGTTACTTCTGTGAGTGGTAAAATACCAAATTTACTTAGTTGTTTAAGCTTTTGGTATTATAATCTCTGCATATTCCATTCAAAGAAAAGCATGCTTTAACATTATAAAATTTCAGGTAGTCTATAATGAACACCCTTCCACTAGAAATGGGTAAATCTCTACTTGCAGCATTTTCCATAAAGTAGAAATTTAACTTTCTTATAAAAGAAAGTTAATTAACAAATCAATGATATTTTTACATTTCTAGACTCAACTAAAGCTAAAATTCTGTAATCAATGATGATCCTAGTTCCTCCTATTGTTGATTTATAAAATAATGGCCTTTCTCTATTGCCATTCGGTCACCTCCATCACAGCTCACAGAGCAGACTTTGACCAGTGGGGGACAAAGTTATAATAAAGAAATGAGGCAGTCTTAGCTTAACTAAGGTGAAGAGTTCAGCAGAAGTCCAGCAAAAAAGCAGCCACATCCAGGCTGTCACTTTCAGGCACAAGATTTCTCAGAAAACTCATAACCAAAGTTGCCTTCCCTGATCAATGCCCATCTGCCTTGGGGAGAATGCTCTTCCTGATTAAGTTTTAATTAATCAGTTTGCTGATGAACAAAAAATCATATTTCACTGTTCCTGAGGCTGCTGTGGGTTTTGCCTTTATAAACCCTCACTTGCTTTGGTTCCACAACTGATCCCCAGTGCATGTGAATAAGTATCAGCTGTGCTTTTAATTAAACTGAACAGGCCAGGTGTGATGGCTCGTGCCTGTAATCTCTGTAAGACCAAGGCAACAGGATCACTTGAGGCCAAGAGTTTAAGAACAGCCTGGGCAACATAGCAAGGCACCATCTCTAGAAAAAAAATTTTTAAAAATTAGCCAGGCATTGTGGCGCATGCCTGTAGTCCCAGCTACATAAGAGGCTGAGGAGGGAGAATCACTTGAGCCCAGGAATCCAAGACTGCAGTAAGCTATGATCGTACCACTGCACTCCAGCCTGGATAACAGAGGACCTCTCTCTAAGTAAATAAATAAAATTAAACTGAATACATTTGAGTTATTCTTTGCTGAGACGATCCTGAATTGAATCAAGTCTCAAAAGTTGACTTCCATTTACAGGGAATGTACGAACTAGGTAAGTAACCACACTTGATGCAAACGATAACATTCAACATGTAGGAAAGGTCATAGGACAGTTGATCCAGTTTCTACAATAAGGCAATGGCAGGAATTTTTAAATGAAGGGAGAACTGCTCCAGATTAAAAAAGATTTGAGAAGCATTAAAGTGAGTAGAATGTGTGGACCATATTTGGGTCCTATTTTAAGCAAAGCAACTGTAAAAAGACATTTCATGAGACAATCATGAAAATGTGATTATAAACCAGGTACTAGATGATACCAATGAATTATATATAAACATATATATATATATATATTTTTTTTTTTTTTGAGTTGGAGTCTCACTCTGTCGCCCAGACTGGAGTGCAGTGGCCGCTCCCGGCCACCGCAGCCTCTACCTGCTGGGCTCCAGCGATCCTTCCGCCTCAGCCTTCTAAGTAGCTGGAACTACAGGCACATACTACCACGCCCGGCTAATTTTTTTGGATTTATTGTAGAGATGAGGTCTCGCCAAGTTGCCCAGGCAGGTCTCGAACCCGCGGGCTCAGGCAATCCACTCACCTCGGCCTCCCAAAGTGCTAGGATTACAGGCTGAGCCACCGAGTCCGGCCTGAATTATATTTAAAATTGCTAAGTGTAATAATAGAATTGTATTGGTTTAAGAAAAGATTCATATTTTCATGAATATGAAAAATATGTACTTAAGTATGTAAGAGTCCATTTAAATGATGTCTGAGACTTCCTTTTAAAGATTTCAGAAAAAAAATGAAAAAAAGGAAGCAATAAAATCTTGTTAATTAAAAAAAGGAGGGGGGGGCAGTGCTACTTTACTGTCTGAGAATTAACTGAACTTTTAGAATTGAAGACTCCAGAAGAAATATACAGGTCCTTGAATAACATCACTTAGTTCAAAGTCATTTCATTATAATGTTGATGAGAAAAAAATCAATTCCTCACTTGGCCACTAATTGTGTAGAGTCTGCATGTTCTCTCGTGTCTGAGTGGGTTGTCCCTGAGTACCTCAGCCTCCCCTCACATCCCAAAAGAGTATATTAGAAGCGTCTACATGCTCCCACTCTGGATAAGTGTGTGTATGTGTGTGACCACCTCTCCAGGGTTGGTTCTCTCTTTGTACCCCAAACTGCAGGGATAGGCTCCAGTAACCCAAGACCTGAAATGGAAAAACTGGATCATCATACTTGTTTTTACTCATCTTTCTTAAATGTATGTCTAGCTCACATTTATTTCAGTGTTTAATATTAGAAGTGTTTTGGCCTTTATTTAGAAGTTTGGTGATGTTTTTGTGATCAGAAATACACCTCAGGAACTTAATTCTTGTTAATATCAATTAGCCTATAGTAAAATTGGTTTTGTTATGAGTCGTTTAAAGTTGCAGTTCCGGCCGGGCTCGGTGGCACAGCCTGTAATCCCAGCACTTGGAAGGCCGAGGTGAGTGGATTGCCTGAGCCTGTGGGTTCGAGACCCGCCTGGGCAACTTGGCAAGACCTCATCTCTACAATAAATCAAAAATTAGCTGGGCGTGGTAGCTCACGCCTGTAGTTTCACCTATTTGGAAGGCTGAGGCAGAAGGATCGCCGGAGTCCAGCAGGTCGAGGCTGCAGTGGCCAGGAGCGGCCACTGCACTCCAGTCTGGGTGACACAGTGAGACTCCAACTCAATAAATAAATAAATAAATAAAGTTGCAGTTCCAAGAAACAACCTATTGAAGACATTAAGTGAGAACTTACTGTGTGTGTGTATTATATACTTAAATATATATATATAATATATATATATATAAAATATGTTCATGGGTATGTGTATAAAGATCATTCAAGAATTGTTTTTTAATCTATGGTATATAAATGTAAGAAAAACAATCACAGTTATCAACCTAAAATTTTAGATAAAACACCAGATGTAAAAGTTAAACAGCTTGATTAAAGTACATGAAGATACTAGAAGAACTGAAGTAAAAAAATGTACTTCATATATACCAATGTTAAAAAAAATGTACTTGAGATCTTCCAAAATACGAAGCAAATTTTTACCTTTATTCGGTAAAATTTCTCCACGTTAAATCCTGCAGCATTCGCCAACCTTTGTAGATTTTCTTGAACAACTGTTTTGGGATCTCTCCGTTTGGAACTACTGAAGAGATTGAGTGAGCTAAGAGTTGGTATATAAGATATTCCACCTGTTCTTGTAGTAAATCCATGTATAAAAATATCTGCTGAATATAAGTAGTAAAGATTAAAAAGATGACATCCATAAGACCATAAAGCATTATAAAACCCAGTCTCTCAATTTAGACCTTCCCTGGTCACTTTAACCTGCCCCTGTTAATCTGACTTTTAATTCCTACAGTATTTTGAAACTCCATATGTTCTTACTACATTCTGCTTTGTGTTTGTTTTACATTCCCTATGGAATCATTGCTCTTCAAGGGGTATCTTCTGTCCCATCTATCTTTGTTATACCCAACATACAGCTCCCAATAAATACTGTTTAGCCAAAAAGTAAGATTGTTTTAAATTTCACTCTTCTATGAAGGTGCCAACAGGTTGAAGTTTCAGAATTACTAAACAGAAGATTTTCAGGGTCATGAATCTCATTGTAAAGAAGGGCTGAGGAATTTGTCTTAAAGCCAGATTTGCATAGAGCAAATTTATTTAGGGTGGCTTTGAAGGGGCTGACCCCTAACACCCGACAGGACAGGGCCATCCAAGACACCTCTGTGTTGCAACTGATGCTGCTGAGCAATAAGCCCACAATAGTCAAAAAAAGAAAGGAGGGGAAAAAAGAAGTGAACAACCTTGAAAGCAGGTCTTATTCTGCACGTACACAGTAAACATGACAGACAGTATTTAAGATACCTGGGATCAAAGGAGAAGTGATAAGAGTTAATTCTCCTTTCAGTGCTGGCAGACCTCTCAAATATATTTCTATTTCATTCTGGATTTCTTTCAGTTCTTGAGCCGTAATGACGTTTATTTCAGTGGACTCTTTCAAAAGGTCTTCCCTCAAAGTCACTTGTAAATCTTCAAATTCAAAATTGTAAACATCAGTGAAGAGTTGACCAATAAAAGCTTTAATTAATGTCTTCCTGTGCCTGGGTGCAATTACTTTAATGCTACTCAGATTTTTTTCATCGATTTTTTGTTTAATGGTATACAAAGAGGCAACCAGGCTGGGACTGCTAGTAGTCTCAAATTCTCCCAAGAGAGCTGACAATCCATTGCTTGTTTCTAACTCACAAGTATCACCATTACCACCCCTTTCACAGCTCATGTTACTGCAACACATTATACAAAAGAACTTGGTACTGGCAGCATGGTGGTCTTGGATGGCATTCAGTGTCTTCAGTAATGCCTGATAGCATTTTTTTTGAAAGTTCCATTTCAAACCAAAAAGATCGATCAAAACTGCTTCTACCATCCTTCAAAGACGTTTGGGTCAAATAAACAACCTGCAAAGAAAAATTAGGGTAAGAATATAAAATTATATCACTCTTCTTACAGTTGCAACAGAGATTTGTGGTAGATTTAAAACTAAATGACATTGATTTTAAAAACGCCACGTAAAATAGCAACTCTAGCTTCCTCCCAGAAGAGTAAGTCCGCTCTGTCCTAAGAGAACATGACAGTAAAAGCAAAGCCATCTTTTAATTCGTTTTGTGAAAGTGCTGATCCATCTTTTCAGAACAAGAGTTCCTCTGTTCTGTTTTGTCGACACAGCACATTTTAAGCAGGGAATTACTTGTGGACTGGGACAAAGTCCTGCTTTTTAATTGCAGGGGCGGGAGTGGGGGCGGCAAATCGTCCCAGAAGTCGCCGCCAACCTGTGTGATGTCTCAGACATCCTGACACGATTGCCACCGTAGATGCCATTCCTTCATGCGTGGGGCCTAAGTTCACGCGGCTACACACAGCCGCACCCGAAAACGCGAGTTCAGGCGAGACAAGCCTAGAAGGCGACAGGGTTCCCTCCAGGATGTGCACGATATTCCACGCTTGCAACGATCGCAGCAGCGACCGCCGCGGGAACACGGCCCGGGCCTCCCACCTGCATTCTTGTTCCCTGCCTCCGCGCGGATTGGCTCCCCGCAGCCCCGGCCCTCCCCCCCCACCCCGCGGCGGGTCTCCCAGGGGACGCCCGTCTGGGCACGCCCTTCGCCCGGGCTCCCTCTGAAGCTCACTTCTCCAGCTTTGAAGGGGTGAGCGCCCCCCGCCCGTCCCCGCGCACGTGAATTTCCACCCGACGTGTGTCGCCGCCGGGTCCCTGTCCCTCCCACGCGTGCCCGGCAGGGGGGTGCAGGCTGCGGCTCCGCACCTGCCGGGCCACCTCCGCCGGCCGCTCCCCGCCCGCCTGGGACTCTGGCGGACACCCGCGCATCCCCGTGCTCGCCTCCTCGCGCCTCACGGTGGGCGGCACGCCCGGTCTGCGGCGACCTCCGGGACGACTGGCCGCCCCCGCCCCGAGCCTCCGCGAGACCCGGCAGGCGCGAGCGGGAGTCCGGGAGTCCCACGCCCGGCCCCGCGACGGGACGCCCCGCGCCCCGCCTCACGTCACCCACCTTCGCCGCGGCCGCTCGGATCCCCGCCTGGCGTCGGCACCGGCTCCCCGCGGAAACCCGACGGCCGGGGCCCCGCAGGCGAAGCGCAGGGCGGCGGGAGGGGGCGGGGCGGGGCGGGGCGACCGGGCGTGCACCCGGCGGGCGCGGGGGAATCCCGGGATGAGCCAAGCACGCGCGCCCTCCGCCGCCTCAGCAGTTCCGGGTCCGGGCGGCCCCGCCGAGGGGAGAGGACCGGGAACCCGGGCCGGGCGGGCGGGCAGGCCAGGCCGGAGAGGGGTCGCGGCAGCGCCGGCGTGCGGGCCCTGTGGGGGGCGGGGCGGGGCGCGACAGGCCCGCGAGTGGAGGGGG
>CAUYQG010298095.1:0-21995 GCA_963574415.1 Tarsius wallacei
AAATAAGTAGTTTGATGAAGTTAGAATATTAATAGTAAGATAGCAAGATAAGATAATATAGTAAGATAAGAGATATAGGAACATAAGGATAGAAATAAGGTTAATATAAGAACATAGTAGTAAGTTAAATAAGATATAGAGATAAGGTTTAGCTTTATAAGATAAGGATATTATGGCCATAATAATAATAATAATAATAGTAATAATAATAGTAAATAGCTATAGGAAAGTCAGGAAGAAAAACAAGAGGTTCACAAATGCTTAAGAAAAACTCCATCTGTGGTTGAGGTAGTGACTGCTGTCTAGTTCTTGCTCTTGGATTGAAAAACACGAATGGCTTGGAGTCAGTAGGGGGAACCGAGTGGCAAAAGGTCAACCTTGTTGTTCTGGAAAAAGAGATACATAGGCGTCTGGCTAGCAACATAAGATACATTTGTGGGTGCAGGGCTGAGTGGAAAACCTATATAAGCATGTGAAAATTCAGTAAAAATTGGCAGAGCCTTGAGCTCTCCCCAGGAAGAAGATTCCTGTTGTTTTTGTCTTTTCTTTTTCGCCACTTCCCGATTCCACCCACATCAGGCCCTACTCACCGGAGCTGGACCCCCGGCAACAAACCTTTAAAAAAAATGAGTTCCTTGAGACCAACAATTATGTATTTGAGTGTCTATATTCCTAGTGCCAGCCATGCTGCCTAGAATATAATAAATGCTCAATATATGTTTGTTGAATGTAAGAACCAGGAATATAAGGATGAAGCAGTACATTTAAAAGACAGTCCAGTAAAAGACTGCTTGGGAATAACTGCTATATTCATTAACTCCCTAAATAAATAGGTACAGCACCACAAAAGATGGGCTTCTCTTCAAAGTTTCAATCATTTTCAACAACTCCCATAGCTTAGTTATTTCCATTTCAAAAATTATATAGAAACGTGGTAAGCTCTTATTGTCTTATCAGTCCAGAAGAGCAAATATGCCATATAGAATGCTACCTGTAGTTTTCCTTATGGAAAAAGCTAGTAACAGGAATAGTTACCAATGAGCTATTTATCTATGAATTTCTCAAATTCTCCAAATTATTTTCTTTACCTCGGCTTCCAAACTCTTTATGTCCTAAGAAGCTTGCTTATTTGACACACAGGCAAAATTGCCATTTCTGTTCCTTTGTCATTCATGTTAGGGGAAAGAATAATATGTTTCAAGAATATTGTCCTTTCACTATTTGTTTTCATTTAACTTTACTTTGTCAAACTCCTGAATAAGTTTGCAATTCAATCTCTGAGCACAAATCTACATTCATGAAACAGATAGTCTTTATGCCCTTGAAATTCACATTGTTACTTATTTAATGGAAAAGGATGCATACATTGCCTTTGACTAGGCTGACTTTGTGTATATTTATGAAAAGTTGGCAACTCGAAAAAGGTTGGGTCTTGATGTGCCTGTCTTCCAAGCCCATGCAGTTCTTTGATCTCCAGTTTGAATCACTAAGGTAAGCTGTTCATGATCAGCGGGCTGTCATTTCTCCATCTGTTGCACAGCATACCAGAGATGCCACAGGTCCTAGGAAAGTAAAAGACAAGAAGAGAAAGAACACTTCTCTGTTTGTTTTTTTAACTTAAATGCCTGGAGCAAATCAAACCCAAGAATCTAGCTGCTAAGGCAAAAGGCAGACCATCAGCATTTCCATGGAAAAAGGTGGGTCAGTTACCCAAACACAAAAAGACGCACTTGCAAAAAACAGAAGAAAAATAAAACCAAGTACAAGGCAATTCTAAATCAGTGTAACGTTCAAAACCTAAAACAGTAAGTTAATCATTATGACTTCTTTTTTAGGACTCTCTCTCCCTTGCTTTGCTAGAAAATCATTCTGAGAGTGTGCAAGTGGACCAAGAAAATATGCCCCCAAACAGCGAGAAAACATTATATTCAATTTCATGGATGTGAACAATACCACTTGACATTTGGTTCCTCGACCAGGTCATTACCCCATGCAAAGAAATGAAATCCTGGGTGTCATATGTCCAAATTAAAAGGAAATCAGACTGCTGACTCCTTAACCAAGGTTGACAAGCTTTCCAGACTGAAGGCTGTGGTCATTAAAACTGCAACTGTCTATTATTATCCCTTCTCTGTGTTATTATTCTATTCTTAGCTAGCAGAGTTACTCTATCAGCATGAAAGCATCAGTCAAACTTCTGATTGACCACAAGAGCATTGATTAATATGGACACAAGAGGAGTTCTGTTAAAACTGCAGGATCTTCCTCCAAACAGTTCAGCCTCACAAAGCCAGACTTGCTACTGTGGTAACCAGAATACACAGCTTGTTATTTTTAATTACATCCCCTCCATAGTTAGGTCTGTCCTTTGGAACAGTGAATTATTATTCAGCAACTTCTGAACTAGAGGGGTGTACACACCATCCAGCAGGGAGCCAAGAGGGTTCTCCATGCCTCCTATGTTAGAATTGCTAATCAATTCACTGTAGCTAAAATGAAAGTCAAGGTACACAGTGGGTATTGGGATCTTAATTCTAGGCAAACAGCATTACTCACATAGCACAATACAGCACAAATTTAAATGCACAGATGCTGAGAACTGCATTTCAAAGCGTATGAACTTTTAAGAAACTTTACAATTCAAAATGAACTCTAAATGCTTTTGACGCGTTGATGGACATTTTGAGAGCTTTTGTGCCTCTGTTTTTTGTTTGTGTTAATGTTAGTACTGTTCATATTTAGAGCAGTGGTTTTCAACTGAAGGCAATTTTATCCCCCCCCCCCCCAGGGGATATTTGACAGTGTCTGGAGAGGTTTTTTGTTTTCATAACTGTAGGGAGGAGGGTGGGTGCCACTGACATCTGGTCAGGAGAGACCAGGATGCTGCCAAACATCCTCCAACACCCAGGACAGGCCTCACAACAAAGAAGTATCTGGGCCAACATGTCTATAGTGTCACGAGTAAGAAAACCAGATTCAGAGGAAAAGATAAATTTAAAAATTGTATTTTTACTCAATTGGTGCATGTACCTTGTTATAAAAGTTAAATAGCACTAGTAAAACTTCTCATGAAAATTAGCAGTCTTTTACAGTGTTTTTGCCTTTTCAGTTTCCCTTCCTAAACATTTCATTATTTCATTTGGCTACCCTTTATTTCTAAAGAAGACACTTACACCAAGAATTCTTATTTAAGCAAGTATAGGTATTATTATTGACACCCTATTTTGCAGTGAGAGGATCTTACACTCTTTCAATACCTTCTTCATTTTACTCCCAAGTTTTACCTTTTATTTTTTCCTGTTTCCATTTATTTCTGGAAGATTTTTCTAACTTTATCTCCAATCCTTTTATTGAGCTTTAATTTCAGTTATTGTACTTTAATTTGTGCTCCCAAAAGCTTTTTCTTCATCTCTTGTCTCTTACTCTTCCTTTTTTTAGTAGTAACCTGTTTTTGTTCAGGAATAAAATATCTCCTCACATTTTTCTTAGGATATAAACTACATTCTTTCTGAAATTTTATTTTGCTCATTGCTCTATTTCTGTTTCCTTTGAGATCTGTTTGTGTTTGTTTTTTATATTCAACCTCTTTAATATAGTGACATTCACTTAAACATCTGGTGATCATTTACTGTCCATTTATATTTAACAATTAGAAACTAAAAGGCTGTTCATGAGTGGGTAGTTCTTGCCCACTGAGGACCTCACAGAGCACAATCCGGTGGCAATTGGTCATATGTATGGTAATACCAACTGCCAGTATCTGTATTGGGTAAACAATTCCTGAACAACAACAAAAAAAAAGTGGTTTGGAACCCTGGGGCTATGTGTCCACTGTAAGTCAAGGTAGCTCTGTAGGGCAACTGTACTTGTTGTGGTAGCTCAGTCATCTAGGCCACTTCCAGGCTGTAGTTCCTTCATGCCAAAACACAGCTTCGATGGTCACCACTTCCCTTCACAGGCCATGTCACTTCCCTTCACAGTCCATTGACCAGAAACAGCTACATGACTCCATGTAACTGCAAGAGGTGGGACATATGAATATTTAGCAAGGAGGCATTCACCCCTCCATTGGTGTGACTCACAGCTTTAAAAGGAGTATATCTTTAAAAAGGGAAAAGATCACCTGAGCCTGGAAGGTAGAGGCTGCAGTGAACTGTAATCATGCCACTGTACTCCAGCCTGGGTGAGTGAGACCCAACTCAAAAGAAAAAAAAAAGAGAGGGCATGCAGAAATAAGATTTTGGATACTGGGAGAATTTAGAACATCAACAGAAACATACTCATCTTTTCTCTCATCCAATTTCACATATTCTTTCCTTGTTTGCTTCTTTAGAGTTGGAATTGCTCAGGGAGGGGAGAAAGGAGGAGGAATGTATTTCTGTCTCTTTTCATCCATATTTGAATCTCCATGCACAGAATTCTCCTTAGAAATTCAAATCAACACAGAAATGTGATTAATGTGACTGTGACCATCAAGTTGATTGTTAAGGAAAGGAAAGTGTTATTTCATGTTTTCAAACTACATTTACAAAATGTACTATCTTTAAGACAGAGGAGTAGATGTGTACTCCAGTTATCTATTTCTTCTTAACAAACTACCCTACCCCAAACCTCGTGTCCTAAACAATAATCTTTATGCAATGTTTAGAGATCTGTGGCTGCCAGGGGCTTCATCTGGGAAGACTTCAATCAAACCTGAAGAAATGACTAAGCAGCTGAAGGCTAAGATTATCTGAGGTTCATTCACTCACATATCTGGAAGTTAATGCTGGTTATTGCTTAGGAATGAATTTTCTAAGCAATAACGTGACCTCTCCAGGGATCCGTATGGACTTCTCCACAGCCTGGCTCCAAAAGCAAACATTCCAGGAGAAGAAGACAGGAGAGTTGTGCTTTTATGACCTAACTTCAGAGTCACCAAGCCTTGCTTGTCATTCTCTATCGGTTGAGGCAGTCACAAAATCCAATACACCTTCAAAGGCAAGGGACATAAACTGCATCTCTTGATAAGAAAATGACAAGTTTCTAGAAAAGCATGTGGCATGAGAAATACTGTCTAAGATAGAGAAACAAGATTATGCCACTATAGTCCTACCTAACAACTCACACAAAAACTTTGCTAATGAACAGACTTCATTACCATTTATGCTGTCTCATCATGCATGACTGAATGGAATATCTGAAGGTCTAGCTGTCCAAGAATCAAAGGTCAGCAATTTAGGAAAAACACAAACCCAAAATTCTCAAAAGGTGAGCTGTATTATGAAATATTCAAAAGGTAGTAATGTTATCCAACATATTCCCACTCTAGGAGTGTCTAGGGTAGAAGAGGAAAGAGAGAGAGAAATTTGTGTGTGCCCAAACTACAGATAATGATGCATTTCACCAAAGGAAGATCTACTTCTTCATTTTACCCTAATATCTAAAGATCACTGGAGAACATGATGAAGAATGGGATTTCACAAATAGATTCCTGAGATGGACTTTAGTTGCTAAATTCATTCATTAAATTAACTCAAAAAAACATTTGACTTCCACAACATAGTCAGAAGTACAAAAGAAACAAGACACTTTTGTGTGCAAGAAACTTCTACTCTAACAAGCAAACTAACTATATATTGTAATAAATGCTATGCAGGCATACATGGAGACTCCTCAGGGTGGGTATTTAGCCAGCTGTTCATAGCCAAAATTCACTCCAACCGCGCTGTTTTCTGTTTTGATTGCTTGGTGGCAATGCCACAGCAGGTGATAAATATTTTCAATTGTGCCCCTGGTGCTATTGTAACAGATGAGTGTAACTGAGCTTCCAGCGTGCTCAAGGAACTGCTATAATACAGGAGGGCCGTAGCTTAGAATGCAAAGTGAGGAGTGGCAGTGGAGGAGGCTACAGAAATCAACTGTGGTCAGATCACGGAGGGTCTTTTATGTTCTTTTGAGTAAATGGGGAACTATCTAAGAGGTTTTAATCAAGAAAGTAGGCCAATCAGATTGGTCTTTTGAAAATATTTTACCTGTCCTGTGAAAAATTGAGGGAGCAGGACGGTAAGTAGAAGGCAATTTCCAGAATCCAAAAAAGAGAAAAGCAAAGTAAAAGGTGACAAGGATGAAGGAAAGTAGACAAATATTAATAAAGTAGAGTGTAAAGAATTTTGTGATTATTGAATGTGAAGGGGGGCAGTTTTCAAGGATGACTTTTAGATATCTGGTGTGGCAACTGGGAGGATAGCTAATACCAAAGACACAGTCATGTCTAACCTTTGGCCACTGGCCACTGCAAGGCAGAAAAACAGCAGTGGCAGTTCAGTTCTAACTGGGACGGCCAAGGATGACAGGTCATCATCAGGGTGGTGCCCCAAGAAGTTCAGGGAGATGGGCAGAAGATTATTCCCTCTCTCCCTTCATCTCCTTTTCCACACATGCCCCTAAAGACATAGAAATTACAACTATTGTAAGAGTAGAGTTAGGTGAAGAACAAGGAGTTTTCTTTAGGAGACTAGTACAGGTGGTAGCAGAACATAGAAAAACTGAGCCCAGGTGAAAATTCCAAAGTCACCAGGCAGAGCAGAAGTCAGGTCCTGAACATTATGTCCTCCTCCAAGGAATGCTATACCAGCCTTTCGATAACACCAAAAGTTACTCAATGGAGCAGGATTTCAAGAGAATCAGTAGGCTAGTGTGGCTGAGAAATTAAGAGGTTTTTTTTTTTTTTATAGCCCCATTCCTTTCAGCAATCGGAATCTGAAATTAAAACTCCTGAAGTGAGATTGTGAAAATTCAATCATAATAGAATCTTCAGAGAAGGGCAAGCAGAAAAATGCAAGTACTGTCTCAGGTCTTGGAGAAATATCAAGATTCCCGTTGTGGTGGTTGCTTACCCAGAAATTGTTTCCTCTGGGTACTCTCTCATTTCTGCACTTATTTATCATGGGATACATCTGATATTCTCTCTAATTCTGCAAATTTCCCTTAAAATTATCTAAAGTGCAGTTTCTGCATCTTAAGTAATTCTCAGTAATATTCCAGTTCCAAATCTCCTTATTAAATATCTAAATAATCTTCCTAGGGATTTTGCCATGTTTAGAAGAGATCATCCTGAGGCATTATTTCAAAGTCTTTTCAAAATTCTTGCTAAAGTTATTCATTGGCTTACTTTAAATAATCTACAGAGATTTTGTTTAACTTCTTACTTTTAATAGCTTTTGGGGAAGTACTATTATAATTGATTAAAATATCCCTCTTCAGAGACAACAGAAGTTTTGTATGTCCTTGATTTGCTAAGTTATGTCTCAGCTTTGGACAAAAGTTAACATGCCCTAAGCAAGCCACTATATCTATGGCATTAAAATATGAAGTTTATCTAAGAACATATCATCGTTTCACAGAATTTTGGAATTGGCAGTGTATAGTACCCCAACTCACTTCCTCTCAGTCTCTCATCTGATTTCAGCTATGGGTTGTGAGTGGATGTTCTATGAGTGACCTGGACTTCACACTGACAGTATCCCACCTCAAAAAGGTGCTATGCACCAGGCATGGTGGCTCACACCTGTGTTCCCAGCACTTTGCAAGGTTGAGGCAGGAGGAATCCTTGAGTCCAGCAACTCAAAACCAGCCTGCAACATAACAAGACCTTATCTCTACAAAAATAAAAAAGTTAGCAGGGTGTGGTGGCACATGCTTATAGTTCCAGCTGAGGGACACCTGAGTTGAAGGGATGAGGCAGAAGGATTGCCTGAGCCCAGGAGGTGGAGCCATGATCATGCCACTGCACTTCAGCCTGAGTGACAGAGTGAGACCCTGACTGGGGGGGGAGGGGGCATGTGCTATGCCTGCTGGCTTTCTGCCCCCAAGCAGTTAAGAATTCAGTTCAGCAGCTTATTTGTACAACTCAGAAGCTCAGGGGAGGAATCACCACCAATGGCAACCCTTGTCTGATGAGTAATGGGACTGATAAATAAATGTTCCCATTCTTTCTCTTTTGGCAATCAATTCTTGGAGGCATTCTATATGCTTCTCAGGAGGTCCTAACAGAATCGAACCCATTGCCCTCAGCGGTAACCTCAGTAATGTTCCCTTAGAATGGCAGAATGGCTTTTTCTCCTTCTTTGTACCACTTTTCTCTGGGTCCTTCCTACTGCTTCCTGGGATAACTACCCAAAATAAACGACCCGCACACAAACCTTTTCTCTGGCTCTGCTTTCAGGTGGTACCCAAAGTAAGACAGCTTTCCGCTAGTCAAATTGGTTCATTTTTAAAGATGAAGAAACATCTTGTATAAGGGTACAATTATTAGTTACAACAGAAACTAGATCTCAAACCTCTCAGCTACCAGAATGGGGCATTTTATTTCACTGCCTAGGGCTCCATCAAACATTGCAATAGCTGCTGAATTGCAGGGAAACAGACCTTCAGGGGAGCTGGCATTCAGAAGGGATAGCCATGAGTGAGCAATGGTTTAGGCAGGAAGGCTTCACAGAGGAAAGAAACTTAAGTTGGGCCTTAAACAAATGTACAGGTATATGTAGGATATTCCCCAAAAAAGAAAAAGATGAATGAAAGTATTAAACTCAAAATGAGCAATGTGCATTCTCAAGATAGCTGGTAGGTCACACTGAGGTATGACGGGAATGCTGAATAGGTAGGATGGTGCCAGGTTATAAAACTTTGCAAGCCAAGCAAAGAAATTTTAAAACCAGGAAATCAAATGCCTTCATTTCACACATGAAATGTTAAGAAATTTTCCCACCAACACTCAACTAGAAGCAGGTAAAGGGCAGAGACAAGTTCAGAACCCGTCTCCACACTTTTAAATGTTGTGGTTCTTTTTTCTCTGTCCTAAGCTACCTTGACACAGTTTTAGAGCTATAGATATTTTTGTATCTTTTGCGTTGTAATATTCATGAAATAAAATCCAAAATTCTTATCCTAGTTTATCAGATTCTTTACCATCTATACACTGCTTACCCCTCCCACCTTAATCAACTCATTCAGCCCATACCCCATACTCCTGAAGACCTCATGGGTCACTTACATCCTCATGAAAGATGTTTCTTCATCTTTAAAAATGAACCAATTTGACTAGCGGAAAGCTGTCTTACTTTGGGTCTTGAGTTGCTGGACTCAATAGCATGGTATTATATGGGTCATCTGTGTCAGTGTTAAGGTTGCACAGATCTTAGGAAGGCTGGAGATAAAAGGAACCTGGGCTCCTAGGACATAATTTTCAACCAGTGAGAGTGAGGATGAATAAACTGACCAAGAAATTAGAAGAAGGAACTATGATAAGGGAAATACAGGATGCTATCGGGGCCAATATGAGAGGCACCAACCCAGACTTCAGAGTCAGAGACTTCTCAGTAAATGAGAGCCAGGAGAGAAAAAATGTGACAAAACAAATGGTACACCCTCAAAGAAGGAACTATGATAAGGGAAATACAGGATGCTATCGGGGCCAATATGAGAGGCACCAACCCAGACTTAAGAGTCAGAGACTTCTCAGAAAGTACTGTGTAAGGTAGGCCCTCAACAGTGAATCTTCAGATACTTGATCCTGCCACTTATCATCATTCATTACCATTCCCCCATGGCTTTGCTTCCATCCCCCATTCACTTAAATTCCATAATGCAATCTTTTAACTAATCTCTTCCTTAATATTGATACGAGTCTAGTCCCCTTATCTTTCTCCCACAGCCACTCTGAACATTCCAGATCTCAGGTAAACTTAGATAAACAATTAGCCTTCTCTGAACTTACACTGGGGCTACTGTGAGCTTCTTGAGAAAACCATACAAACAGGCAGACTGATGGCACAGTCCCCTGGATCTCTGGTCTCCACTGGGCCCTATATACACGACCCTTATCCTATGTCAGATCCTCTCTGGTACCAACAAGTATTTTAATACTTTTTTTCCACTTTTCACACCTTTGCTATCTCACTAATGCTGCCCCACACACACACACACACACGCGCGCGCGCGCGCGCGTCAAATTCTAAAAACTCTGCATCCTCATCTTCCATGCCCTCTTTGGAGCATTTAGAAACTTGGGACAAGGAATTACTAAGTTTTAGCCTGTTGGTAATGCCTTCGTGTCACTTAAATAAAAGTTTGTCATTTGTTTTTAAAATAAATGTTCATGAATGTTTGAAAAGAACAAAACGTATCAGGGATGGCTATTTGCCATGGGTCTCATTTTCACCCCCTTTTCTGCAAGGAAAAGTCACAATGTCTTATGCATTTTTTCATTTTTGTTGTATAGTTTGTCGGTAATCAATTTTTAATAAAGTTTTATAGATACCTAGTGGTCTTGCTTAATGAAAAAAGAAACTTGGGACGGGAGAGGTCGTAGGCACGGCGGCGGCCTGCGCTGCTGCGGCCGAGGGTGGCGAGCAGCCCACGCCGGAGGCCGAGGCGCTGGCCCGGGAGCGGAGCTTCTTGAGCGGCCTGGAGCTGGTGAGGCAGGGCGCCGAGGCGCGCGTGTTCCGCGACCGCTTGCTGCCGGCGCCCAGCGCTCGGCCGGCGGCGGACACGGCAAGAGATCCGGGCTCGGCTCGGCCGCCACCGCGCGGGAGCATCTGCCCCTGGTGTCCTTTCTGCGGACGATGCTCCCAACTGCTTCTCTGGGGAAGAAAACGAAGGCTCCGTGACTGTTCGAGATTATATTCAGTCATCCCTGGCGACCGAAAACGACTCCCCAGAGCCTCTCCAGCTTAGCCGAGACAGTCGGGCAGGTCTGGGCTCGAATGTACGAGGAAGACCTCATACACGGCGACCTCACCGCCTCCAACACGCTTCTCAAGCCCCCGCGGGCACAGCGGACCATCGCGCGCCTCGAATGTGGGCTGAGCTTCATTTCAGCACTGCCGCAGGACAGGGGCGTGGGCCTCCACGTCCGGGAGGAGGCCTTCCTCCGCACCCATCCCAACGCCGAGGGGGTGTGTGCAGCCTTTCTGGAGAGCTACTCCACCTCCTCCAAGAAAGCCAGGTCAGTGCTAAAAAAAAAAAAGGTGCGCCTGAGAGGAAGAAAGAGGTCCATGGTTGGGTGGGAGAGTGTGGCAGCTGCTCGGTGGCTTTTTCAAAGAAGATTCAAAGGAATGCTAGTATATAAAATTCGACCCACGTAAAGGTGTGCGGGTGTTTTTAGGTGGTGTCCTGATCACACTTGGTGAGCGTCATGACCCGCAGCTTGCAGGGCTGACCATGCATGGAAGACGTGCTCTGGGCAGACCCTCTCCCGGCTTGGGACATGAGTGTCTCGAGCACGTGGGTTTGACTTTGAGTGATATAATGAGAACGTTATTCTCTTCAGTCTTGGTGAGGCAAGGGCTAAGTCTCAGTTGGCGATGGTGTTTTGTCAGCCTCTACCCCAGCGTATTTTTGTTGCGTGCATGACATATTCATCTTGAAACCAGTTTTGAGGGCTACAACCAGCATTTAAAAAATGAAAGAACCACAGACTAGAAAATATCAGTGTATTGTTTTATAAAACTTGTTTCTAACGTTTCTATCGACAAGGGTATGTACTGGGTTTTGTTGTAAAATATATTTCTCTTTGAAGGTTGATTAAAAGATGAAAAATTACCTTAACTCCAATTTTTCTTTTATAGAAAAGCAGGCTTATAGCTCTCAGGAAACTGAAATTGATGTAACATTGTTTGTTTTATTTCTCTGTTTTTATGGTTACCTTCTAAACAAGGCAAGTGGTATATAATAAGTTTAAGTTTCTGTGGATGAAAAATGGAGCTGATTTATGTCACGGGAGTGAGTAGGTAGAGCAGAAATGGTGACGTGCCCTCTAGTGCCGCAGCTTGCTGATGTCTGAAGGCGCAGGAAGGCTGAGTGAGGACGCAAAATACCAGCTGCGAGGTCTTGACCTTACCCAGCCTCGGTTTCTTTCCCCAAAGGAAGGTACGAGTGTGGAGAGCATATGATAAAGTACCTTTCCTCCTTGTAAATGCCAGTCAGCAATTATGTTAGAGTCTTTATGTGGCTGGCACCATGTTGGGTACTGGATACAGTGGTAAGCGAGACAGACACAGCATCCGTTTTGTTTGGTTTGGTTTGGTTTGGTTTTTTTTTTAATAAAGTTTTTTTATCTGTTCAAAGCATCAAAAAAAGAGAAACTTGGGGCCTCTCTCATATCTTACTGTTTGTTTTGGTTTTTGTAGAGACAAAGTCTCGCTGTGTTGCCCAGGCTGTTCTCAAACTCTTGGGCTCAAGCAATCTTCCCACCTTGGCCTCCCAAGGTGCTGGGATTATAGGCATGAGCCACTGCACCTGGCCAGGGCCTCTCTCATACCTTTGAACTCTCTTTTAATTTTACTTTAATGGTACCACTCTCTTCTGGCTCTCTATATATGTAACCCTTCCATTTTAATATATCTTTAAGCTCTTATCCTTCTAGCTATTACTAACAGATTGGTATATTTTGCCACATTATTTCTCTCCTGGCTCTCATTTACTGAACTTCAGTTTGTTCACCCTCACTCTCACTGGCTGAAAATTATGTCCTAGGATCCAGCCTTCCTAAGATCCGTGCAACCTTAACACTGATGCAGATGACCCATATAATACCATGGCCTCACATCTTCATGACCTCCTGGATTTCAACTACCCTCTATCCTCTTCAGCCACAGCCTGGACCTTGTCATCAACCAGGGGTATATCAACAGAGACTTCATCTACTTTTACAACTTCAGACAGACCTTCTCTATGCTCATAACTACAGATATAGATCTTCAGTTAAGACGTTGCCCTTAAGTTTAGGTCAACCACCAACAGATATCTCTGCCTGACATAATACACATAAAATTAATCTTACTATTCTTATTATTTCTCCAAAATCCAATTTCAACTCTGTTTTTTCGGCCACATTCACTCTCTTGGAATTTGCAACCACCAACCGCACAACCAACAAAGACAAGTCAGAGAGTTATTGTACGCATATATTCATCTCTTCCCTTGACCCCCACATTCAAAGATAATCAAACCTTGTTTATTCTACTTCAAAAATATCTTTCTTATTCTCACCCTCAAAATTTGATCATGCCACTCTCTACACCCTAGTCATACAAAATTACTGAATATTACCTCCAAATCCAGGACACTTTATATCTCCATGACTTTTCTGTTTTCTTTTGACCTGAATTGCCCTTCCCTCTTTTATCTACAATCATTTTTCAGGACTCAGATAGTGTCACTCCTCAATTAGTCTTTTTTTGACCCTCTATGGGTTCCCCACACCCACCAAAACTGTACCCCGCTACTGAATCTCTCATATATATCCTAACAAAGCACCTATAATACACTATTTACTTATGACATTGTTTACCTGGCCATGTCTATCCTATTCAGCCAAAAGCTTCCTCTTGAAAGAGACCATTTCTCTTTTTTAATTTATTTATTTTTTAGATTCAAGGCATACATGTATAGGTTTATTACATAGGTATATTGCATTTCTGAATTTACTTTGTATCCTAGGACCTAACATAATGTCTGAATCAGTAAATATTTGTTATGTGAATGAATTAATTAATTCGGAACAACATACAACTCCCGTAATACATCATTTTTGTGCAACCGAGTAAACATTGAAAGCACAGGCTGTAGAGTCATGCAAACATAGGTTTAAGTCCTCAACTTAACATAGCATACATTATTTGCAATGCTTGCCCCTTGGCAAGTTAGTATCCTAAATTTTTAATTTCCTCATCTATAGAATAGGGATGATACCACTACATCATCCAGCTCTTACAAGGATTAAATGGAGGAAATGTGTGAAAAGAAACCAGAAGACCACTTGTATACCTAATCCTGAATTGTATCCCACATCTTTAAAATAAAATAAAAATTTTAAAAAAGAACGAAACCAGAAGACAACTGGCATTTAGTAAGGACTGAAATACACGTTAGTCATGAATGTTATTATCCTATCTTTTGCTGACATCTTCTCTTTATCTAGTGACTCCCCTCCCTTGGATGACCTTCCTTTAGTTTTTAAACTAGTTAATATCTTAACTTTCTTTAAAACTTAAGTAGGCTATTATCTCCTCTGAGACTGTGCCCTTGTGGTTGCGATGGTCATCTTCTTTTTTACTGTCCTCAATGTATCTTATGCTATCTTTCCAATTGTACATATTAGACAGGGAAATGTCTTTTTGTTTGCCTAACTCCCACATTAGACTATGAGTTCAATAAGTATAGGAGTGATGCATTTTACACATTTACCTCCAGAACCTACCAATCTGCATAGCAGGTAATTTGTGCTCAATAAATGATTACTGAAAGGAAAAATACTGCCTAATAGAGTACCATAAAGGTGGCAAACATGCAAAAAAAATTGTATAAGTGGGGTCAAATGGGTGATCCACTGTGCCCTATAAAGTCATCTGGGATAGATTAAATCAATTCCAGGTTGAATTAAATGGTGTCAACTGGAACAGAAAGAAATGAAGTGGCCAGTTACAATATTTCAATCTGGTCTACATGGAGGAATTGTGTATAGGACATGGCCACAATGCCTCCTTATGAATAACTTCCTATTTAGATTAGATGCATTTGCAGCTCGACCTTAAAACTAAGGCCAAAAAGTAAGCAGGGGAAGCTCACTCAGCATGAAGTGGAATAAAACTTGACAGTAAACTCTTTTAGTCCCAAAAGCTATTTCTTCCCAAACTTTCTTTTTTCTTAATATTTAAAATTTTTAATGCTTTATTCTCCATTCTGCTTAACACAAGATAATTTAAGACTATAAGGTCTTGTCTTAATTTCCACATATCACTACAATGAAACCTGGAAAAAATAGTGCATTTTTTTCCTTGTAATTTGTTTGATTTGTCTTTGACGAAGAAAAATTCCACCCTGAAAACAGCATGGAATCCTGAGATAATGACTTAAAATATTTATTTATAATTGGAAAGGCAGAGAGACTCTTAATCATGGCATGGCCTAATTATAGCAGCCTAAGCATAATTAGCACTGTTATAATAAATTACTAATTTATAAGATGAATTATCTTGCTACGGTTTTCAAAATAGAGTCCTACACATTATTGTATTCCTGGTTTAAATTATTGTCCTTCTAGATCCTGTCTGCTGACAACTAAGCATCGAATTTTTTATTTCTTTCTCTATACATTAATTTTAATAACTCAAAGTTGAAAGTAGAAAAGCCAAGAAAGCGAAACTATTAGTCATTTTAACTCACATTACTCATTAGGCATCAATTTTCATTATCTATTCACCAATTTTAAAATGTATTTCAAATAGTTCCCAATACATGTTACCCTTGTCATTGATACATGAGTAGAAATCAGCATGGATTTATGCCTAAGGTATGGCAAGGTGTAGTGACAAAAGTGGAGAAACAAGTTATAGGAAGTTCATATTCTTCAGAAGTATCATTATATGTATGACTATAAGAATGCCTTGCTTTTATTTTTCTACTAAATGTTTAAAATTCTTTTTAAAGTGGCAACATTTTATTTTAGCCATCATTCTTTAGAAAAGAAGATCATGAAAGCAAAATATTACTGGTCTTTGAGGCAGGGTCTCACTACATTGCCCAGGTTGGTGCAGTGGCTATTCATAGGTGTGACTATAGCTCATCATAGCATCAAACCCCTAGCCTCTCAGCAATCCTCTAGCCTCAGCCTCCTGAGTAGCTAGGACAACAGAAAGTTTTACTATTTTTAATGTCACTCACTTCTGATAGTTTTTTTTCCTTTACTATTTCATCATTAACTATAAAGGGCATTCCTGTAATAAGCTCTACGCCAGACATATATTGCTGGTGAAAGATAGCTATTTTAAACTTTTCATTATGATTTTTTTTACCACAAATTCTAAGCATTACTTTTTGCTTGAAAAAAAGAAAAAGAAGAAGAAACACTGTTTGAGAATAATTTGCCAGTATTACGTGAGAGGCCAGAAAGTCTACACAAAAAAAAAGTACAGAAAATAAAGAGTTAAAGCAGATTTTAGGAATATCTGAATTCCAGTATATCCAAGACAAAGTGGATTTTAAAAGCTTGAATTCACCTGAAAGTTGACTCCTTCAATTCACTTTCAGATTGTAGAGGGCAATACTTTGGAAGTATATACTTTTAGGCCTTGAGAAATTAAACATGTAAGCATGGGGGTATGTGGTCACTTTCTGAAAACAGAGATGTAATCTCCTTGTTCTGGGGGAGTGTTCATTCCCAGCCTGCCTCACTCAGAACTGCTCATCAGGCTCTGATCAGCCCTCCAGATTGACTTCATGTACAGATACATCACAGATATCTCTCAGATCAGCATTAATGAGACATTTGCCTCTGCCAGACTCCAAGAATTCAGCCTTCATGACTTAGGGCTAAAATAATCTGCTACCGTGGATCGCCCTGGGGAATCAAATGGGAAAAACTGATTAAGGACTTCTATTTAAAATTAATTGCAGAAATTATGTAATTTATAAAAATTAACCCAATTACTTTCTTTGATTTTTTTTCTCAGTGTAATCTACCATGGACTAGCCCAATTCTTTTGCATATTCTCATAGTAGAAAAATATTCATCATTTATTGTTTTAAAAAAAATTAACTGGGCATGGTGACTCACGCCTGTATTCCCAGCACTTTGGGAGGTCAAGGCAAGAGGATTGCTTGAGCCCAGGAGTTCAAGACCAGTCTAGGCAACACAACAAGACCTCATCTCTACAAAAAAAATTTTTTTTAATTAGCCAGGCATGGTGGCACACATCTGTAGTCCCAGCTACTCAGGAAACTGAGGCAGAAGGATCACTTGAGTCCAGGAAGCCAAGGCTGTGGTGAGCCTTGATTATGACAGTGCACTCCAGTCTGGGTGACAGAGTGAGATCCCAACTCAAAAAAGAAAAATGTTGGGAGCAGTGACTCAAGCCTGTAATCCCAGCACTTTGGGAGGCCAAGGTGAGAGGATTGCCTGAGCCGGTGAGTCGAGACCAGTCTGGGCAACATGGTGAAACCTCGTCTCTACAATAAATCAAAAAATAAGTCAGGCATGGTAGCATGCACCTGCAGTTCCAGCTACTAGGAAGGGTGAGGTAGAAGGGTGGCCTGAGCCCAGCAGATTGACACTGTGGTGGCCATGAGCATGCCACTGCACTCCAGACTGGGCAACAGAGTGAGATTCCAACTCAAAAAAAGAAAAGAAAAAAGTTATTGCATCTTAAGGAACAAATATTCAGCTAAATATTAAATATTTTCATTTTATAAACTGATTATGCTTCCATCTGTTTCTAGAAAGCGAAAGAAAGAAAAACTAATTGAAAATTGCAATATTGCCAGTTTTTCTCTATACCTAATTTCCTCCTAGACAATGTGATGGTTTCTTGGTGGTACCACTCTCAGCATCAGTCATAACAATGAAAGTCTGCTTACATGAGTAAGGAAAAACCATCACTTAAAGCTGACATAAGCATATCATTGACCTTGAGCTTCTCCTGAAGAAAATGAATTGGCTTACTGAGGCAGTCAGGTAGAAAGCAGAAATCATCATTTTCTAAATGTTTTCAAGGTAAAAATCCTCAGGGACAATCTTTGTCAGTGTCTAAAGCTTGATTAACTGTCTTAATTCACTATGATTAATGACTTTTAAAACTCTGGGGCACCAAGTTTCCTTATATGTTGTATTACATGAACCTTGTAAGTGGGATGTCCTTTGAATGAACATCATAACCACACACAAACCATATCAACAAATGTAAAAGATAATTATGCACTATGTCACTCAGTTAGTATGAAAGACATACCCACATGAGGCCCTCCATTAATTTAAATAGAGATGTCGATTTCTCACCCAAAATACATATCTCTTCACACAGGCACTTTTTCTTTCATCAGCAAATGACATTCCATTCTTCCTGTTTCTACAAGTGACTGCTGCTTAGAAAATCTACTAATGATCCATTTTTGTCAAATGCATACTTAAGTCACATAGTCTTTTCAAAAATTTTTGCTTTTTAACTACAAGTGACTAGAAAACATTAACAGAAAAAATAAATATGAATGCATACGGATGTCAAAGTTGTTCATATTCTTAAAGATAATAAATTTCAAGTTCCAACATCCAATGCAAATTAGTGGACTGCTAATTAAGTGTATAATTTAAAATATAGTGAATTGCTACTATCTAAAGTGAGTAGGACAAAGGCTTTCATCCTTAATAAAATCAATCACAAACTTTGGCCAAAAAAATTGTAAAACTAGCACAAAAATTGTACTCAAAGTGCCAGTCTTTCTCTGTGGGATGGAGGGAATGAGAACCTACAACTATCTTCAAACCACAGTATGGTCCTCAGAACAGATGCCAAAGATGACTGCATTGTTTTGGACTTCCACATTAGTCCCATTTACTAAAAGCCCATTTACTTTAGGTCCACAAGCACTCAGGAAAACAAACATCCCTCATGCTTCCAAGTTCTCCTTAAGTATGTCAGCAATATGCATCTCAAATTCTGGGACTTCCTTATTTCTCCCAAGCTTTAGCATAAAGTCATAACATCATGAAAAGCAATGAAAACTAGTTGGACACCAAAGTACTACCTCATCGACATTACTGCATTAAAGGATGTTTTCCAAAAGCATATACTAACTCTAAAGAGAAAAGGGTATATCACATTTAGGCTGAAATCAGTGTGATGTATGTATGAGATGATTATCTGAAGCCTTTGGAAGTTACAAGATTGAAAAACAACGATAGGGAAATTATACAAGAAAATGAGACCTTCATCCCCCTAACCTCCTTCCCTTCACAGATGTAAGCAATTCTAGCCAGTGATATAATTATAACATAATTTTGATGAATTCAATCATTTAAATAGAAATTGCCTCTTCTCTAAAGTTTATATATTTCATTCTAGATACAGAATTCATCATTTGAATTATTTTTTCTTCTTCTAAAGGAAAATAATGAGTTCAATTTTATGTGGTTGATATGTGTTTATGATAGCTTTAAAAAGAATGCCACAGGAGACCTTCATTAATGGAAAATAAAATTGTTTCAGAGAATACACTGGATGGCCATTAGATTTTTTTTCCTACTTTTTTTCTGTGTTAAGCTTACTTGATATAGTTTAGCTATCACTTCATAATGTGAAACTTCTTTGATGTCAATTTAATTTATAGAAGAAGAAATAAGTTTACAGATTAAGGGGGAAGAAATGAACACATAAACACATGATTCTTAGGGTACTAACAAGTGCCCATTAACCATTCTAGGAAGTTTAAAACAGTACAGCCTTCAGTAAAACTCTGCAACATTTTCTCTAGAGCAAGGTCTGTGACAGATGAAAAATCCATTCTATTTCTTCTCTTGCTAATAAAATATACTGCTGAAAAGTTTTATAGCAAAATCTCCAATGACTAACTTTCTGAACTATACATAAAAGGAAAGTATGCAGAAGTAAAGTCTTGGGAGTAGATGACCTTGAGAAGTTTAGCTATTGGATTATCGCACTCAAAGAAGTATCATTTTTCAGTGCTCTTATAAAAGGGTTTGAGGGAGTCTGCTAGTCCCTTTTTGCCCTTCTGCCATGTGAAGACACAGCAACAAAGTGCCATCTATGAAGCAAAGATTGTGCCTTTGCTAGACATGGAATCTGATGGCACCTTGATCTTGGACTTTCCAGCCTCCAGAACTGTGAGAAAGAAATTTCTATTATTTATACATTTTTAAAAAGAAGTATAATTTTGAAGAAAGTGATGATTCATGCCATATAAATGTATTTTTGTGCAAAATGTATTTTTGTGCAAAAAGCTATATAGCATAATAGTCCACGTTAATAAAATAATATAATTTCCATGTAATAAAAAGGTAAGGGACAGACATCATTAAGATGGTTGACTAGAGGTACTTAGAACTTACCTCCTTCACAAAAAAGTACCAAAACAATAAATAGATAACTGCACTTTGAGAAGAGTGTCTAAGAAAGAACACTGGAATTCAGCAAGGAAATGACAAAAACCCTATAAGACATGGAAACTGAGGATGATGGCATAGAAAGGTATGCAAAGCACCCAACCAGAATCAACCCAGAGTCAAGAGGGTCTTACCATTATGAGGAAAAGTAAGTGAAGAATCTCCAGAGTCCCTATTATCATGAATGCTTGCAATACTAGGTTAAAAAGACTCTAAGTCTAGTATAGGAAGCTATCTATACAAATGCATTGCTCCAGAAAAGAACTCACATTGAGTTCCCCTCATTCCCAAGGATGCAAATTGCTGTGGCACAGAACCATTTTGAGAAAGGAGTCACTAGTAAAGTGCTACCTGCCTTAAGACAATAGCTTCTGCATACCTTTCTGGGACACAACATCACTCTAAATACTCACATAAAGGGCTATGACATCATAACTCCAACTGGACCCCTCAGTACAATGATCTCATCATCCAAGCCCATGAAGTACCATATATCACAAGGAACACAAAATCCAGCACAGTGTGGTGGGGGAGTAACCCTAGAACAAGGGGAGTCATTCACATGCTCCCCAGGGCCAGAGAGCTGGCCACACACCACACCAGATGATGCCAGCAATCCTGCTCCTTCAACCATAAAAGCTATCACATGCTACACATACATTCCCTGGGGCCTGAGGAAAGGCCCACCTGGTGCCCCTCACTGCTATCGGCTCCAACCCCAGCAAAACCATGCCATGGCTAACAAAAACACCCACAGTATAAGCCACTGAGGCTCTCACAGTTACCACTAACATTAATAGAAGCCTAAGATATCATGCAGACACCATACAACTTCACCCACCCAAAACCAAAGCCAAAACCAAAACATTCTCCCTTACCAACACTATCAATCACATCTACAAAAAAAGTCTTTCCTTATGAAAGCTATTCCATAAAATTGGAAGAAACTGTTTCAACAGATGTACAGATATCAACATAGGAACATAACAAACTTATAAAAGCAAGAGAAAAATAATACTTTGAAAGGAACAAGGTAATTATCCAGTAACAGGCCCCAAAGAAAAAAAAACTATGAAATACCTGAAAAGTATTCAAAATAATAATCTTGAGGAAACTCAAAAAGATACAAAAGAATTCAGATAGACAATTCAACAAAATTAGAAAAACAATTCACAAGCTGAATTAGAAATTCAACAAAGAGATAGCTATTATGGAAAAGAACCAAACAGAAATCTTAGAGATAAAGAATGTAATGAAAGAAATAAAAAATACAATTGTTGAAAGAGCTTCAACAGTAGCTTTCAAAAATAAAGAAAAAGAATTTCTGAAATAAAACCATGTCTTTTGAAATAACACAGTCAGCCAGGCTCTGTGGCTCAGCCTGTAATCCCGCGCCTTTGGGAGGCTGAGGTGAGTGGATTGCCTGAGCCCGCGGGTTCGAGACCCGCCTGGGCAACTTGGCGATACCTCATCTCTACAATAAATCAAAAATTAGCTGGGCGTGGTAGCGCGTGCCTGTAGTTACAGCTACTTGGAAGGTTGAGGCGGAAGGATTGCCTGAGTCCAGCAGGTCGAGACTTCGGTGGCTGGGAGCAGCCACTGAACTCCAGTCTGGGTGAGAGTGAGACTCCAACTCAAAAAAAAAAAAAAAAGAAAAAGAAATAACACAATCAGATTTTAAAAGAGTTAAGAAAAACTATAGGATCTGTGAAACACCATAAAAGGAGCAAATTTTCAAATATTGGATGCTGTAAAAGGAGAAGGAAAACCTATCTAATAAAATAATAGCTGAAAACTTCCCAAATCTTGGGAGAAATAAGAATATCCAAATTCAAAAAGCTCAAAGGCCATCAAATATATTCAACCAGGTCCTCTCCAAGGCATGTTATAGTCAAACTATCCAAAGTCAAAGATAAAGAGAGAATTCTAAAAATAGCAATAGAAAAGCATCAAGCCACACATAAGGGAATCCTCATTCCCATCCTCACGGCAGATTTCTTAACAGAAACCTCACAGGCCAAGAGATAATGGAATGACATAGTCAAAATGGTAAAAGAAA
>CAUYQG010298104.1:0-22268 GCA_963574415.1 Tarsius wallacei
AAATTGCATCAGCCGCAGAGTACTTCGAAGGTGACTAAAGTTTAAACATGTAAGAATAAATACACAATTTTTAACAAATAAATTCCGGGAGGGGTTGGTGCCCCCTTTGTATAAAACTGTACACAGGCCGGGCTCGGTGGCTCAGCCTGTAATCCCAGCACTTTGGGAGGCTGAGGTGAGTGGATTGCCTGAGCCTGTGGGTTCGAGACCCGCCCGGGCAACTTGGTGAGACCTCGTCTCTACAATAAATCAAAAATTAGCCGGGTATGGTAGCACGCGCCTATAGTTCCAGCTTCTTGGAAGGCTGAGGCGGAAGGATCGCGGAGTCCAGCAGGTCGAGGCTGCGGTGGCCGGGAGCGGCCACTGCCCTCCAGTCTGGACGACAGAGTGGGACTCCAGCTCAAAAAAAAAAAAGCTGTACTCAGGGTAGTTATTTTAAGTGTTAGTGAATGAGACGAGATGATAAAGACACAACGTGGAGCATCCTGTGTGGACACCATACACCTTCAATATGTGTGTGCTGATCAGACATCTACCATTATGTCCCTCTGTTCCCTGCCTCCCCTGCCCTTTGCTCACTGATTTAGTTAAGCTGGGCACGGTGGCTCAAGCCTGTAATCCCAGCACTTTGGAAGGCCGATGTGAGAGGATCGTCTGAGCCCACAGGCTGGAGATCAGCCTGGACAACATGGCAAGACATCATCTCTACAATAAATCAGAAAAATGAGTCTAGTGTGGTGGTGCATACTTGTAGCTTCAGCTACTTGGAAGGCTGAGGCAGAAGGATCGTGAACATGTCACTGAACTCCAGCCTGGGTGACAGAGTGAGACTCCAACTCAAAAAAAAAAAGAAATATATATTGGTCTCTCCTCTATGCTAGGCCCTGTGCTAAGTTATAGGGATGCTCTGATGAACAAAGCAGCATTATCTTGATTTGCTTGATTATCTTGATTTGCTCCATATTCTGATGGAGGAAGCAATAATCAGTAAAAAAAAAAAAAATACAAGTTACTATATATTTACTTCTAAAATAAGTATTTTTTCTTGAGATAGAGTCTAACTCTGTTACTCAGGCTGGAGTGCAGTGGTGGGATCCCAGCTCACTGCAGTCTTGATCTCCTGGGCTCAGACAATCCCCCCCCCCCACCGCCCCCAGCCTCCCAAAAAGCTGGGACTACAAGCGCATACCACCACACTCAGTGAATTTTTTGTGTGTGTAGATGAAGTCTTACTACGTTGACCAGGGCGATTTTGTGCTCCTAGACTGAAGCATTTCTCCTGCCTTGGCCTCCCAAAGTGCTGGGATTACAGGTGTGGGCCACTGCACCTGACTGACATGCTGAAATAAGTATTTTCACTGGAAAATTAAACATGCACAGCACTGCACTGTGAGAGAAGGAATAACGGAAGGTCTGTGTAGCCACTGAAGGCTTCCCTGACGAAGGAACATTGGACTGAAGACTCAATGGTGAGTAGAGTTAACATGCAGGGGTGGGAAACATCCAGGAAAGAGGGAACAGCATGTGCAAAGAAAGGTCTTCTCCTGGAATGGAGAAGGAGTGGGACAAGAGGAAGAATCAAGAAGAAGGTCAGTGTGGCTAGAGCAGAGAGCAAGGGGGACTGAAGTCATGAAGAGGTGGACGGGGCCAGAACATTCCAGGCCATTTTGCCATCTGTCGAATGCCAGTCAACATGCCTCTGTTGTAGATACCTTATAAGCACTAGCTCACTTAAGCCTCAATAGATTCTAGGGCACATGTCTTTATCATACATCTTATACCCAAAGAACCTAGGCTCAGCGAGGCAAAGTGACCTGCCAAGGTCACTCAGTCATTGGTGAAGTTGGGATTCGCACCCAGGCCTCTCTGACTCCAGGCCAAAACCACAATACCAGTCTCGATCAGAACAGTGATTCGAGATGTTACCACTGGAGGAAACTGTGTGGAAGGTACACCGGACCTCTCCACGACTTCTTATCATTGCACGCAAATTTACAACTATTTCAAAATAAAGATTTGAATAATAAGAATAAAGCACCAGGGAGCTCTTGAGAGCTGTTAAGCAAGAAGGACCTGAGCATAATGTCATTTTGAGAAGGCCCCACTGGCTTCCTGAGAACCAGAGGGGGACGTGGCTAGGAGGCACTGAAATGACTCGGATGAGAGAGGACACTGGCTGGACCCCGGATGGAGCAGTAGAAGTGGCTGGAAATACAGGGAACTGAGAGGTGTGTGGGGTTATGGTGACTGGTGTGGAGCCGGGCTGGCTGGGTCAGAGGGAGACAGAAGTCGGTGAGGTGGGTGGATGGCCAGAGAACTGGGCTCCGGGCCCCAGTTCTGACCTCTATGTCTGGCCTCCCTGGGGCTTCCTGAGCCTCTGAGTCATTACTGGTGAAATGGGGTGAAGAAGTGGAGTAGGCAGACCCCATATCCATCCCCACTGGAGAAAATGCCACACATGCTAACCTCTGCCTCAGGAAAGAGGGCTGGGGCCATTAGAACCACCCACTGCACACCCCATCAGAGGCAATGCCCTGGTTTGGGGTTTCTGTATTTTCTGTGCCCATTCACTCTCCATATTGGACAGAGAGCTGTGTAAGGATGGATCGGAGCCATCTTGGTGTCCCCTGGCACTGGCACAGGACTGGCAGGGAGGGTGGGCTCCAGAAATGTTCACCAAATGCTGCACAGCCCTTGACTTGGCCTGGCGTTGAAAAAGAGCGGGAGCCACAATATTTGCAAAAATATCTCTGGGGTCAAAGGAAAAGGCTTTTTCCCCGGTGGCGTCTTCAGTGAGGAATGGCCGCAAATGCAGGGCACAGTGCCTTTCTTGAGTGCTGACGGAAGAAAGAGTAAATGGGGCTCCAGGTCCACTTTCTACAGAAAGAGTGGAACCTCTGGCAGAACCCATCCGGGCTGGGCAGTGGGGCTTGGAGCCCAAGAGAGGAGGGGAGGGCGGTCCCGGGGGGTTCTTGGTGTTCAGGACACGGAAGGAAGCTCCAGTCCCAAAAAGATGCCAGGGACACTGCAGAGCCACCATTCTGGGGTCCTGAGATGTCCTGGAGGACTCTGGGAGAAACGCCAGAAAGTTGGAGACGGGCACGCTGTATCTCGATGGCCAAACGAGAAGAAATGTGGCATCTGGGCAACCCCAGGCCTGTACGCTTGATGGCCGTTACTGTGCCAGGCCCCGCCCCAGCACTGTGGACCTGCAGGCATGGATGGTCACGGTGGGCAGGGCCCTGTTCTTAAGGGGCTCAGAGCCTGGGACAGAGATGGATGGAACGTTAAAAGGAGAGGGGAGGGAGGTTCTTTCTGTGTAAGGATATCTTGGAAAGCCTCACAGAGGAAGTGGATTGAAATTGGCTTTATACTATAAAACCTTAATTAAGCTAGTGTGGTATTGGCACTTGAAGAGACAGGCATATCCATGGAAAAGAGTAGAAAGCCCAGAAATAGGCTCCAACTCATCCAAGAAGTTGGCATATGGTAAAGGCAACATCTGAAATCAGTGGGGGTATAAATGGACTATTAATAAGCAGTGTTGAGACCAATAGCTAGTCATTTGGGAAAATATATGGTTCTATCTACAGGCCGTGCCATACACCAAATGGATCAGTTGACCACGATTTTAATTTAATTGCAAAAGCATGAGCTAGAAAGGATCAATATAAAGCTGGGGAAGCCCCTTTTAAAAATTTTGAAGTGGGGAAGGCCTTTCTGTCACTCAAAAATTCAAACGCTAGAAAAGATAAGACTAATGAATTTTAACAAGGTTAAAAAATATTTTAAAATTCCATGTGGCAAACAAAACAGCAGACAAATGGCAAACTGGAAAAAAAAATTGTATTGTGAAGATTTAATCACCACAATATATAAAGAATTTCTAGAAATCAATATGAAAAAGACCAGCAGTCTAATAAAAATGGGCAAAAGATATGAACAGGCGGCCCCCCCGCCCCCAATAAATCCAAAAGGCTTTCAAGCATATGTAAAGCAGCTCCAGTTCACTCAAAAAACTAAGATATTTAAAACTGCACTGATATACCATACAAGGGTTTGAGGCAAGCTGCTGATGAGGTCTGAGGAAACATGAACTCTCATACATTGCTGGTGAGAATGTGCAAATTTGCAAGCTTTTTGGAGGGAGCTTTGCAATATTGTCAGAATTGCAAATACAGCTACTCTTCGATGCAGCAATCTCACTTGGAGAAATGTGTCTATGGATACACTAGCCCACACATGCTATTTCCTCAGCATTGTCCAGAATAGCAAAGGGCTGGAGACACCTCAAAAGTCCACCAGCTGGGGACATAATAATTAAATAACGATACATTGTCAAAATGGAATACCACCCTGCAGCTGTATAAAGAATGGGGGAAGCTCTGTATTCAGGAATCAGGAAGGAACTCTGGGCTGTATTGCTATATTGAAACAACCAAGGTGCAAAACAGGCTATATCAGTCTATGAAGCCCTCTACCACTATTTAAACTGCTTTGTGAAATATAATTTACATACCATCAAGTGCACCCACTTAAAGTGGCAATTCAGTGACTGTTACTGTATTTGGAGTTGTGGAACCATCACTAGAATCTAATTTGATAAAATTCTCATCAACCCCAGAAGAAACCTTAGCATAAGAAAAGGGGGAAAACAAGAAAACATACACATGCACTCACGCATGTGTGTCTGCATACAGACATGTCCACACACACCCCATGCATATATGTGTGTGTTTGCATAAAGACACGTTGGAAGGGCACACGGGATGCTGCCACCGGCAGAACTGGGGATGGTAGGGTTGGGTGGCTCACTGGAGTGGGCATACACCGGAAGGACTGGCAGGAAAGGACAGGACAGGTGGGGCCCGATCGGTTAAGGCCTGAAATGGCAGGCCAAGGGATGTGGATTCCTGTGCATATTCCCATACTATCCAACAGTACATTCTGCGATGAGGGAGGTATCATGCACCTGTGCTATTGGCCCCTTGCAATGTGGCTCACGTGACTGAGAAACTGCATTTTAAATTTTATTTAACTTTAATTAGTTTACATTTAAGAGCCATCTGTGGCCAGTGGCTGCCATATGGGACAGAACGGCACAGATCATGGGGAGCCGTGGACGGTTTTATAGCTGAGGAGGAATACAACCAGACCCTAGTTTGAGGTAGTTTGGGAAGGATGGGTTCTAGGGGAGCAGATGGACGTGGGAGACAGTTGGAGAGGTGGTCACAGCAAGATGACACGAAAACACCAGGAGACCCTGACCCAAAGGAAGGGTCCGGGGCTGCATGAGAAGGGATGGGCCTGAGAAGTTTCTGGACAGGAATGCGGATGAGATGATGGATGGCGAGGGTGAGGGAAGAGCTGAGGATGCCCGCACTGTTCTCGTCTTAGTAGCTAAGGGAAGGGAAGGTCGGAGCAGGGATGGACGGGGCCACTAGGAAGCTCACAGGGGTTTCTACCACCTCAGAACCTGCCCGAGGTCAACTGCATTTAAAATATAGCCAAAACTCCTCCCAGGAACCACCCACTGCTCCTCGCTCATCTTCCCCCTCTTCCCCAGCTCCAGCCACACTGGCCTCCTCTCTGCTCCCCTGCACATCAAATTCACTTCTGTTTCTGGGCCTTTGCTGCTTCCTGTGCCTAGAACACTCTCCCTCCTCCTCCTCTGCCTCCCCACCTCCCTCTTCTTCAGAGACAGAGTCTCGCACTGTTACCCAGGCTGGAGTGCAGCGGTGCTATCATGGCTCACTGTAGCCTCAATCTCCTGGGCTCAAGCGATCCTCCCGCCTCAGCCTCCAGAGTAGCTGGGACCACAGCACACACCACCACACCTGGCTCCCCTTCCCTGTGTTCAAACCTCAGCTCAGACCTCATCCTCTGAGAGCAGCCATCACAGATGCCCTTTCTAAAGTCGGCCTTCCTATCTCGCTGTACTCCGTGTCTGTCCCTGAAGTCAGTGCTGGTTTGCTTTCTCTTTTTGGCTCACTTTTGTATCCTTACTGCTTATCACAGACTAGGGTTCAAAGTCTCTCCGGTGATGAATGAATAAGGCAAAAGTAAAGAAAGGTGAAGAAAACTTCTCCTTCAGCTTCCCCAAGAAGACTTTCCAGAGACCTGGGACGGGGTGCTGTGGCTGTTATGGTTACCCACCTGGCTGAAGACACAGCTTCAGGTGGGAAGGACTCAGGGGACAGGGTTCTGGTCTTTCCAGCCTCTCTAGCTGCGATGATCTGGAAAATCAAGTCCACACACTCTTCCCTGAGCAGCCCGTCCTTGCTGAGAAGGGTGTCACGACATCAGTGTGAGAACGAAACTCCTGTCAGAATCCTCGAGGAGGAGAGACCACGGGGCTCTGGAAAGTCCTCCTTGGGGCACTGGAGACCCAGCCCCTGATGGGCTGTGTCAGTCACATGTAGTTGTTGAGTGATACCTGGGGTACTGGACAGGGGACCAACAGGAACTTGGGATCCACAGGGCGCTGCATCATCTAGGGAAATTAGGGAGATGAAAGAGGGAGCTGGGCCCTCAACCTGGGTCTGATTCCTGACCCTGCCTCTGGCCAGCTGTGGATTCTAAACCTTCACTTCCTCATCTGAAAACTGGTGGTAATAATACCTATTGCACAGTCTTATTTTTGGGAGTAGACAGGGCTTGGTACATGGCATAACCACAGGAAACGGAACCCATCGTGGCCCTCTATTATGCAAGGCCTCAACCTCCTCATAAGGCCTCAATCCTCGTAGAGCCTAGTGGATTAGGGGCAAGCATATTCAGTCTAAAAATGGCATAACACAGTCAGAGATGATGATGATGATAATGGCAATAATAACAATGGCAATTACATGGCACTTGCTGTGAGCCAGGCACTGTCTTACCAGCTCATTTCATTACAACATCTCAGTGAAGTAGAACCCATTTCACGGTTGAGGAAACTGAGACAGAGAAGTTAAGAAATTTGCCGAGATCACACAGCCCATAAGGGAAGAGCTGTCTTGACAGTCTGGGCCCTCAGCCAAGACTTTCTCCTGGCCCACAGGAAATCCATCCTTCATGTGTAGAGGCCAACTCTACCCCCGAGCTAGAGAGCTGGACCCTAATGGGGCTCGTTGTCAGCCATCTGGTGAGACCAGGGTACCAGGCAGGCGACTAGAGTAGGAAATTGGGATCAGCTATTTCAGGGGTCGTCAAAATCCTGGGCCTCCATGTTGGGGGGTTGGGTAGGTGGACCAGCTGCCTCACTTTGACCCTCAGTTTCCACATCTGTAGGAAAGGGACATAGTGCTTGCCTTGATGGCTGTTGTGAGCATTCAATGGGCACTTCTATAGGAAACATTAAGCATGAAGTAGGCCCTCCATGAATGCTCCATGAGTCCCTCCCCCTTAGGAACAAAGGCAGGCTGTGTGGAGTGGTACTTGGGGCTGGAAAGAGGAAGAAGGGACCCAGAAAGGAGCCAGAGCCCAAGCACCCGCCAGGAAGGACATCAGGAAAGGAGCTGCCGCCAGTTCCAGCACAGGGTGGGAAGCTCCCCGAGCTCACCCAGGACTGAGCCAAGACCAGAACCAGGAAAGAATCCTCATTAGAAATGGAAGTGCCAAGTTCATCAACACTGATCACAGCCACATCAAGTTATGTATATGCATGAAGAACAAGAAGAAAAGAGAGCATGGAAACACTTTTGTGTCATGTCTAGTTTTATTTTTTCTTTACTGCTGTCATGTCTTTTCAAGAAAAATAAATCAGAAATGAATGAATCATGATGGCCTCTGTCCCTTTAGCCTTTTCCTTATATCTTCTGCCCAATATGGGTGTCTTTCTGTTGGGTGAATGCGGAACGCAGCCAAGTCCCCTTGTGTGTGAGTTGGCAACAGGCACGTTGACATGCATGATGAAATCCGAGATGCAGCCTAACATGAGAGATGTCGGTGGCCTTGGCCAGGGACACAGGGCCCGCCGGATGGCTTCGGGCATCCCCTGAACCACACTCCTGTGTGCTGAGCCCCTTCTGGCAGCCAGGCCCCGTGCTGGGTGGGATACAGGTAAAGGAGGCCCTCTCCACCCATGCCAGCTCGCGGCCTGTGTGAGAGGAAGACGAGGCAGGCAGGGCTGACAACATCCCCTTGGCCCAGGGACAGCTAGAAAGGATTCTGGGATGGGGAAAGCATTCGCCTCAAGCAGTGAGTAGAGGGTGTCCCAGAGGACAGTGTGCACGTGCACGTGCACGCATATGTGTGTGGTAGTCCGTTTGGGCTGGTGTCACAGAATACCATGGACCCGTGGCTTGCCAGAAATAGAGATGTGTTTCTCACAGTTTTGGAGACTGGAAAGTCCAAGGTCAGGGTGCTGGTAGATCTGATATGTGGCAAGAGCTGCCTCCCAGTTCATCGATGGCCATCTTTTCTTGTGTGTCCACATGGTGGAAGGGAGGGAAAGCTCTCTGAGGCCACTAATCCCATTCATGAGGGTTCTGGACCTAGTCACCTCCCGAAGGCCCCACCTCCCAACCCATCCTCTCAGGGGTGAGGATTTCAACATATGCATTTAATCTATGGCAATGTGTGTGTGTGTGCATGTATGTGTGTGCATGTACCCGTGATTGGGAGGGAGAGGAAGGGTACTCCTGGCGGCAGACAAAGCAGGGGCAGAGGCAGTCGGGTGGGAAGCAGCGTGGCAGATGGGGGCAGCCAGAAGCACCTTAGCATCCTGGGCCGTGAAGCAGGAGGCTTGCATGACAGGAGATGGAGTGATCAGCAGAGGCTAGAACACCACTGGCCTCAGAGGCCACAAGAGGGCGATTCATTTGACTCCATCCTGAAGGTGGCAGGGAGCCACGGGTGGGCTCCATCGGCATGTGACATGATGAGTGGCAGGCATGCTTCTCCAGGAGAGCTTCTGCAGTGCCACACCCCTCGTGCAACTGACACTAGTGGCCCCAGGACCCAAGTCTGGTTCTTTACACTTCACACTTCTGTGACTGTGGCTGCCATCTAAACCTGATGTAACACAACCTGAAAAGTCTTGACGTTCAAGGCTTCGGGTTCTGTTAAACAGATTGGTGACCTACTTTTTGCGTGCTGAGTGAGAAATTTTGATAAAACAGGTGCTCCTGTAGATTGTCCAGGAATGACAAATGGGTGGAACTGGGGCATGTATGCGCTCAGGCCAGGAGGGCAGATGTGGAGTTGGTAGAAAGGCAAACTTTGCCGGGCTCGGTGGCTCAGCCTGTAATCCCGCGCCTTTGGGAGGCTGAGGTGAGTGGATTGCCTGAGCCCGCGGGTTCATGACCCGCCTGGGCAAGCGAGACCTCATCTCTACAATAAAAAATAAAAAAAAAATAAAAATAAAAATAAAAATAAATTAGCTGGGCGTGGTGGCGCGCGCCTGTAATTCCAGCTACTTGGAAGGCTGAGGCGGAAGGATCGCTGGAGCCCAGCAGGTCGAGCCTGCAGTGGCCAGGAGCAGCCACTGCACTCCAGTCTGGGCGACAGAGTGAGACTCCAACTCAAAAAAAAAAAAAAAAAAAGAAAGGCAAACTTTCTCAAGGGGAGAGCTGCCCAGTGCCCAGATGGCCTTCCTGAGAACTGCCACCAGAGCTGTCCCTCCTGACAGTCCCTGGGCTAGACAGCTAGCTGTCTGCCAAGGCTAACACCACACCAGGACTTCTCCGCACTGGGGTAATTGTATTCAGAACAGAGCCTCTTAAAGGATTGCTGAGAGCAGATGAAGACCTGTTAACAGCCCTGAACCCATTTGTAAGAGGCGGTTTATTAAAAGGGAAGTTGTTTCTATCCTTTTCCTTTTATTTGGTTTTCATTTATTTATTATTCCCTCTGGGATTCAATTAGCCCAAGAAAGAAGTTGACAGGAAAAAAAATAACTCTGAAAGTTCCCAATGGGATGGAGAAAATGTCCATCTCAAAAATAGCCAGAGAGTATGGAGGACATTCCTCATTTCTCAGCAATGGGGCAAAATCAACACTCTCGGGAGCACCCAAAGGCCTTCTATGAGCGGCAGTCAAAAGATCAAGCCCCCTTCAGAAGACACAGCCTTTCTTCACCTCGGACCATAAAAGTGGCTGCCTTCCCCAGCCCCGTGCCTCCTTCCCAAGCACACCTGGGAAGATGGCAGCCACTGCCAGGCTGTCGGATCCCTTCTGTTCTTCTCTCCCTGTCATGTTCCCTCAGGTCCTAGGTCCCACTCCTTCCTTGTCCCAGAGACCCTCTCGAGTGTCTGCACCCACGGGGCATCTGGCACTGTAAAAAACTGGAAAAAATCCTGGGAGTTTGAAAAGCAGACCAAAGCCAGTGTTTGAGTCCCGGTTTTGGTGGCCATGGAACTTGGACAAGGGACTGACCGTGTTGGGCCTCAGCTTCCACACCTACCAACTGGAATTAGCCATTCCTACCTTCCAGGATGGTGGGTGGGACCATGAAGGAAAAGTTGCAGAAGCCCCTCGGGCCATGTCTGGAACCCAGAGCTTCTCTGAAAGCTTAAAGGGAAACTTAGCTTGAAGTGTGGGACAGCAGGGAGGTTGCTCCAAATAGTGCAGGTGCCCCCTGTGGAGCTCGGGGCCACTTGACCAGCTCTGGCCGATGCACTCGAAGCCAAGGAAAGACGTGTCATTTCTAGGCTGACACAGACAAGAGCCAGTGTACTACCGCATCTCTCCCTTTTCTGCCACAGAGACTTGCAGGGCCATAAGTTGAGATGACAGAACCAGAAGGTCTCTGAGTCACCAAATGCAGAAGCGTTTTCACATGAGCAAGAGATACATACACCTTTTATATACTAAGCCACTAAGATTTCAGAGTTTTGTCTATTCCATTAATTAACACACCACACAAGCCAAGCAACAAATATTTATCGAGCAGTCACTGCATATGCCAAGCATTGCACCAGGTGCTGAGATCAGCAGTGATCAAGACAGATGTACAGCAGAACTGTGTGCATCTCAGCTGGAGGGGAGATGAGGTCTAAGGTGGGCACTGTGATGCAAAAACAGGGCATCAGACTTTCCCTTGAAGATCCCACCTGTTGCAAAGTTTTGTTTTATTTTTGGTTTTTATTTCTATTTTTAGAGACAGGGTCTTACTCTGTCACCCAGGCTGGAGCACAGTGTCACGATCAGAGCTCACTGCAGCCTTGACCACCTGGGCTCAAGTGATCCTCCCATCTCAGCCTCCCAAGTAGCTACAAGTGCACACCACCAGTCCCAGCTATTTTAAAAAATTTTTGTAGAGTCGAGGTTTCACTGTGGTGCCCAGGCTGGTCTCAAACTCCTGGCCCCAAGCACTCTACCTGTCTCAGCCTCCCAAAATGCTGGGATTATCGGCATGAGCTACTGCGCCCAGCCTTGCAATGTTTTGAGCAGAATGCCATGTGGGTTATTCTGGTGTCCAGTAAACTTTGAGAACCAGCAAGGCAGACTCGAAGCAAAGGGAACGTCTATGTGCAGGGGCCTGGTTGTGCCCAGTCTTTGAGAGGACAAGCACGGCCCTAAAGGGGAGAAAGCTCCTGTGTTTTTCCTCATCCCCAAGGTTGACTCTGGTCTAAGACGAAGATGTTACAAGCTCAGCTCACTCTAACAGATGTTTGTGTAAGTGAAACTAAGGTGGAGCTGGGCGCAGTGGCTCACACCTGCTATCCCAGCATTTTGGAGGCTGAAGTGGAAGGATTGCTCAAGCCCAGGAGTTCAAGACCAGTCTGGGCAACATAGCGAAACCTCATCTCTACAAAAAATAAAAAAACTAGCCAAGCATGGTAGCACATGCCTGTAGTCCCAGTCGCTCAGGAGGCTGAGGCAGAAGGATCACCTGATGGAGACTGGTAAGACGTGATCATGCCACTGCCCTTAAGCCTGAGTGACAGAGGAGACCCTGACTCAAAAAAAAAAGAAGGAAAGAAAGAAAGAGAGAGAGAGAGAGAAACGAGAGAGAGAGAGAGAGAGAAATGAGGGTGGGGCAGATTCAAAAGTGGGCATCAAATTAAAATAATAAAATGTCATTCCAGATTATTGTTCCTGCTCTCACAGGGATGATAGTGTAGTGGCCACCAAAAAGCATGGTGGGGGTTTATTTGTGATATTTCCCTCTAACAAATGTTCCTTGTGAGATTGGCTGGATGGTCTGATCTGTGTCATTGCAATGGTGTCTACATGCACCTGATGACCACTTTTCTGAGAACCTATTGTGTGCTGGGCCTGGTGTGCCAAGGGGCAAGAGAGAGGAAAGAGCGTCTCCAAGACCCCGATGTCCAAAGTCAGCTGCTCTAGGATAAGCACAGACCTAAGGGACATCCCTCATGCCCCCTCTGTGAGCCAAAAGGCATACAAATGGCCCTATGCAATTTGTATATGATTTCAGAGCCCAAAAAACCTAGAAGCTTCATGCCAGCTTGGCATTTGCTTCTGAGATGGATGTCTCAGCCACGCAAGCAGGAAGCCAAAACTTGAAGTCGAACAACCAGATAATGTCAAAACCCGAGCGCACATCTCTTAATCCTTATCCCAAGCCTCTCTCCAGCTTCCAAAGGGGAGCAAAATGTCACACCCAGCTGAGCAGAGGAGGGGACATGCCTTGCCCCCTGACACTGCAGCATCCCGTTTACACGACAAGAGCCCACAGGACCACGTCTCAGGCTCGGCTACAGGTTCCAAAGTGCTGAGGAGGCTGTGTTCTTTCCCGGCATCCTGGAGGCCCCGAAACGTAGGTCCTATTTGCAGCCCGACGCATGAAACATTTAGAGCCTGAGATCCAGCGGGAGAGTGGCTAGGTGTCCGCTCATCCATCCTCGCAAAGCTCACTCCACGTCGATATTTGCCTCTGGGCCAAAATCGGAAGTGCAGCCAGCCTCACCGGGAGGCCATTACTGGAGCCGTGGCAAGCGGAGGGGCTCAGAGATCACGGGTTCTGGACGGCGGCCAGCACTCCCGGTAACGCCTGGTAACAGAACCCCATCTTGCAAAGCACTCCTCAATTATAGTGCTCCTTCACACCCAGGATCTGCAGACTCCCACCAGCAACCCTGAGTGGGATCAATGGCACCAGTCCTGTGTGCACACGAGGATGTTGAGGTCCGAAGAGGCTGAGGACTCACTCGACCTCACAGCTGGTCGGTGGAGCAGCTGCGACAGACAGGGACTTAGCTGCCCACTGGCTGCCCTTCTTGTGGGTCTAGCCTACCGTTGTCTTCACGTAGGCCACAGAAGGGTAGACAAAGACCCTCCCTCGAGCACCTGTCCCTATCCTCGGGTCAGTTGCAGCATAGTGACACTTCATGCATCCAGGCTGGGACTGTTGACGTCCACAACATGTGTCCGGGCCAGGATATCCATCCTCCTCCCTTCACACAGCTGAGCCGTGGGCTAGCTGGGCAGGGGCCCACAGGGGAACTGGCCTCAACTTATCTTGCTCTTCTAGCTTCCTGGGGGAACCCATGAGACCCTTCAGGGCCAGGCTTTGGAGGGAAGATGAGAAGGGCCTGGGGCCGTGCTTTGGGGTCCGATGCAGGAGTGCAGGGGAGAGGTTTGGGAAGAGGGACATGATTGTAGCTATGTCCAGAAAGTCCCCTCTGGCTATACTGCAGGGGCAGGGTTGGAAGGGAGGGGGCTGCAGGTGGCTGGAGAGAGGGAGGGGTGGGGAGAGGCAGGCAGAGCAGTCAGCCAGGTGGTGTACCCAGAAGATGGAGGCTGCAGGCCGGTGGGACTAGGGGAAGAGCCGGGTGGGAGGTGGGGTCTGACGGGGGTTGGGGCTGAGTGGGAAGAAGAGGCAGGATGCTGCACCAACCTCAGTTCCAAAAAGGAAGAGGACGAGCCTTGCATAAAAGCAAAGGTATTTATTCATGGAATATTTATTGAGCATCTACCCCGTGCTAGGCCTGGAGGTAAAGACGTTAAGGTCTAGAGCTAGAAGACCCTAAGAAAATAACCAGTTCCAACCCAACATCACACAGGGAACACCAAGGCTCAGAGACACCCAAGGGGTGACTCGAGCTCACCCAGTAAAGAGGCCAAACCGGAGGTCACATGCAGATCTCTGGTCCCAGCCCAAAGCCTTCAGTGCCACCCGAGACCTCCCTTCTCCACACATGTCTGAGGGGAATGGATTTGTGGAGGCATTTCCGGGTCTTGGGCCCGGCCCAGCAGGCTCATTCTCAGCCACTGAGCAAAGACCCAGAGTTTACAGACAAGTGAAATGCCACCTCTCCCGCTGGGGTGCCAGATGGTCTTGTCTGCACCTTGCAGAGGTCTGTCCCCCTGGGGCGGGAGCCAGCCCAGTCCTCCCTCATGTGGGATGCCAGCCCAGCCCGAACCCTGTCGCACTCCTCGCTGGGTCTTTCTGGCCTCCCTGCTCTCTGATTCTTTCATTCTTCCCTTATGGCTGGGATCATGCTGTGTCTTCCCAGCTCATTCCAATGACCTCAAATCAATGACTCAGCAAAACAGAAAGAAAAGAAAGAGGGAGGGAGGGAAGCAGAAAGCAAGCAAAAGGGAGGAAGGAAGGAAGGAAGAAAGGAAGGAAGGAAGGAAGGTAGGGTTGGTTCTCTCGCGCTTTCCCAGCCCAGCCAAGTGAGCTCAACCACATGTCTCCTCCAGACCACGAATAGTCTTTCCGCCTGTTCTGAGTGAGCTCGTATTTTCTGAACCATAGATGGGGCCACTCGGTGAAGGAAAGCTGTCGGGGAGGAGGGCATCTTTCTAGCTGGTACTTCAGTGCTCCAGGCCTTTGTTTCCTCATCAGTAAAATGGTGGGGAGGGCATCACCATGCCCCAAGGGTCCTGAGCAAGCCACACAGGGCGGGTTTCAGCCCAGAGTCTGGCCCGTCATCGCAAACACGGCTCCGTGTGCTGGACCCACTCTGGGACCCTCAGGCTGAGCGTCGAAATGCTAGCTGTCTTGCTAGTTCATGGCATCCTTCTGACACTTTAGCCTGCCTGAAAGCCACCTCAGGAGACTGTTAGAGTCCACAGTCCCAGATTGTTCAGACCCTGAGCCCAGCCCTCAGAGTGACCCAGGTGTCTGGGATGGGGCCAAGGCTGAGGCCTGGGAACCTGCACTTTAACAAGCCTCTCCAGGTAACTGTGGGTCCTGAGGCCCATGCTGCGAGAAGGCACAACGTAGGTCACCAGATACCTCCTCAGGTGATCCCAAGGCAACAGCATGGCCAATTCCATGTCCTTCCAGGATGAGGGGACAGGACTGGGAGCCAGGATGCAGCAGCGTCTGGAAAGGCCTCTCCATCCAAGGGACAAGGAGGAACATGAGGGTGTGCGGCAACGTGGTCAATCACACCTGGGTGCCCGTGACACTCCCCCGCCTTGTTTAAGGCCCCATGGGATGGGCATTTCTGTTCCCTCCAGCTCCACTTCAGACAGATCCCAGGTCTGTGCGGGGTCTAGTCATCCTTCATTTGCTCAATCAGCAACACAACTTGAGTTCTCCACGGTTTCCAGGCTAACGTACATCTGGAGCCTTCCATGTGCCAGGCTCTGTGTCGCAAAAGCATCACGACCTTCAACTTGTCCCTTCTCGGAACCATCTGAATACAGGGCAAAGTAACACACCTTGTAGAGCGCTATGGAAAGGTTGAATGAGCTGGTGCGTGTCAAGGGCTTTGTCAGTCCACTGCGTGCTAAGAGCGGTCCCCATTCCCTGCAGCATGTGCTCCTGTTGCTCTCTCTCACCCCACTCCACCCCAACACTCTCTATATCCCAGCAGCAATGAACTTCCCTCAGTTCTTCAGGGGCCTTGCTCCTCCCCACCTTCAGGCCTTTGCGGTGCCGTTCCCTCTGCCAGGAACACTCTTTCACCCCCACCTCCCTTCCACGTGCACACACGCCACCTGGCTAACTCATCCCTGAGGTCTCCACGTCCTTTCTTCAGAGCAGCCTTTCCTGACACAATCCCCGACCAGTGAGGACCCCCCGACGTGCATTCCTATAGCACAGCTTTTCTCAGCCTCAGCACTTTTGACACTTGAGGCTGGACAATTCTCAGTTGCGGGGACTACTCTGTGCATTATAGGATGTTTAGCAGCATCCCTGGCCTCTCCCTGTGAGATGCCAGCAGTTCCTCCTAAGTCAAGCGCCACAAATGTCTTCAGACATTAACAAATGTCCCCTGGGTGGTGGCAGTGTGAAGAGCAGGGTTAGCATCTACGTGGCCAACACCTATCTTCCCTAGAGACCCTAAGCTCTGTGAGGGCAGGAGCTGCGATGGCCTCGCCCGCTGATCAAGTCCAGCACGGAATCACTTCCAGGCAGAGAAAGCACTCAAGACGTAATTGTTGGATGGATAGATGGATGCATGCATGATGAAATGACTTGCCCAAGGTCACGCTGCCAGTGAGCGACCTGGCAGGACCTTGAACCCAGACCTCTGCCTGCAGAGCCTATGCTCTTTCTACTGTACTGTATGGGGCTTTGGACCCGGCACCAGGTGACACTTTAGTCATGATACCAGCTAAAGCTCCTGAGGAAGCCCCTAGAGGCTGGACACTGGGCTGAGAGCTTTCCACGACCGGGCTGGCTCAGTCCTCAGCACAACTCTGTGGGAGGTGCTGTCATACTCTCCATATATAAGGAAACTGAGGCACAGGGAGGTTAAGCAACCTTGCCGAGAGGGAGGCAGTGCTGGCGGCCTCCTCTGCAGGAGACTGCTCAGGGTCTGCATGAGACCAGGTCACAGAAGGCAGTGCCGGCCTCCAGCCAGCCCAGGCAACAAGCCCTGGTGTGTACCCTTCAAAACTGCAGATGCCAGATAGAAAATCAAAGCCCACCACAGGAGACAGAAAGAAAACTTGCTTGTCTTGGTCCTGCTACTAGATGACAAGAACACGAAACATCCCCTAAGAATTCATGCTACTTATATGGTTCAGAACCTTAAGTGAAAAATTTAATTTAATGCAGTCCAGTCTTGGTACTATGCCAAGAAGACAGCAGAAGCAAATAGAAATTTATTCTGGAAGAACTCAACTTTAATCCAGACTTTGAAGAATTAGCAAAAATAAAATTCTAAGGAAAATGAACATCTCAGAGTTAAAAATCACAAAATATGTTGGGCCCAGTGGCTCATGCTTGTAATCCCAGCACTTCAGGAGGCTGAAGTGAGAGGATTATCTGAGCCCAGGAGTTCGAGACCAGGCTGGGCAGCCCAGCAGACCTTGTCTCTACAAAAAAAATTTTTTTTTTTTTTTTTTTTCAATGGTCCCCGAGCGAGACGGACCAAGCAAAAAAGAGAAAAAAAAAATTTTTAAAAATTAGCTGGGCGTGGTGGTGTATGCCTGTAGTCCACTTACCCAGGAGGCTGAGGAGGAAGACGGTCTGAGCCCAGAAGGTCGAATCTGCAGTGAGCTATGATCGTGCTATCGTACTCCAGCCTGAGAGACAGAGTGAGACCACAACTAAAAAAAAAAAAAAAATCACAAAATATACCAGAAACGAAGCACCGTACAAGTGAGACCCAGAAAAATTAACAGACAATAGAAACAGACACGTGCCCTTGAGGTCCAGTATTAGAATGGTGAAATACAAAACAGAAAAACTTATGCTTATAGAAATAAGAGAGCAGGATGAAAGCAGAGATGAAAACAGCCAACTAGACCTCCTGGAAAGGAAAACAGTGACATAGACTTTTATTTTAAAATAATTACAGATTCCCAAGAAGGTACAACCGTAGTACAGAGAGGTCCTGTGCACATTTCACCAAGTTTGATCCAACTGTTGCATCTTCCATAACTAAAAATTTAAAACTGCAGAGGATACTGCATTAGGACTAGCTGCTAACACTCGGAGGGTAAAGGAAGGGAACCCTCGGCGTGCCCCTGACTGCTGGAAATCACCATCCTGCACAAAACAACAAACAAAAATACTGGACAGAACTCTTGGAGATGGAAAAGCAGTAACTTTGACATTGGCAGGTGGAAAAGCAATGCCAGTGTGAGAATGAACTCAGGTACAGAAGAAGAAGACCCTGGGGGTCCCAGAGGCCCACAAGCTGAGACAGTCCTATGGTGCTGCTGTTCTGTAACGTTTACCTCCCCCAAAGCCATGCAAGCTCACTCCAGTTTTACAAACATCCCTTGTTCCCCTGTACCTTTGGGGCAAGTCTAAACACGTCTCTCCCAACAAGAGCACCCCTCCCAACCTCTGCAAGCCTAATTCCTCAAGTTGCTCCATAGACGCCCATGGTATGGCCGGAATGGACACCTGTGGATCCCTTGGACTTGCTGTGACAGAGCACATTTCCCAAGAGGAATGCAGTCACCTGTCCCACTCCATGAGTTCTTCTTATAATGTGACTCTGACATTCCTCCCGTTGAGAGGTGGAGTTTATGCCACTTCCTTTTCACACTGGGTGGGCTTCTCTGACTGTTTCAACCAGCAGAGTCAGCAGGAAGGGCATTCCAGTTGACCACTGAACAGCACAAGTTTGAACTGCACAGGTCTACCTACACGCCGATTTTCTTCTGACTCTGCCACCCCGGGTACAAGACCAACTCCTCCTCTCCCTCCTCCTGGTGAGGACGGAGGGTTTTAGGATGATCCACTTGCACTTAATAAGTAGTAAATGTCTTCTCTTCCTGATGACTTTCTTTCTGTGGCTTACTTTATTATAGGAATACAGTCTATAATATATTCTATCTAACATACAATATATGTGTTAGTTGACTATGTGATTGGTAAGGCTTCCTGTCAATAGTAAGCTCTTAGTAGTTATATTTTGGGGGAGTCAAAAGTTACACATGGATTTTTGATGATGCAGGGGGTTGGTCCCCTTAACCCCGGCATTGTTCAAGGGTCAGCTGTATTTGACTTCCAAGGCTAGATCATGAAAGACAATCCGGCTTCCCCTGGGTCTCTTTAGACCTTTCTCTTGGGAGTGCTAAGCCTAGACATAAGGCCGCTGACTGCCTTGAGGATGCCACGTTGTGAGGAAGCCCAAACCAGCCCGTGCTGAGACCATACTGAGAGACTGAGACTACAGGAAGATAGAGAGGTGCCTGCCAGCCCCACTGTCCCAACTCAGCCATGGGCTCACTGCAACTGTGTGAGAGACCCTAAGCCAGGGCCACCAAACTGAGCCCTTTCTCATTCCTTTTCTTTCCCCTTTGGTAACCTCTTCTTTTACTGGATTCTATTGTCTTTCTTGGAAGCGCCACTTAAGTGACTCCTCCTCCATGCCGCCCTCCCTGAACGCCCCAGCTCATGGCCTTGCTCCTGGCATTAACTCCTGCAGACCTCACCACCCCTGCCGTCCACCCTGCACTCAGCGGATGGAAGTTTCTTTCATAAGCACTGTCTTTTTCTGCTCATTTCCCAGTCCTTCTTAGGGGTCATGGCTTTTCTCACCACCCCCAGAGCCCAACACTGAGGTCAAAGCCCAGGGCGGCCAGTGGTGCTAGAGAGGCTGAGGCCCCATGCACAGACAGTCCTGTGTAAGATTCCTCAGTGTCCATGGCAGATCATGGAGAAAGCAGAGAGAATGCAAGCAAGCCCTACAGGTGGCCAGAGGGGATACCAGCAGATCCTCCCCGGGAAAAGGAAAGAAACAAAGGCTGTGTGTCCCAGAGAAAAGACTACAAAGTATCCAAATGGGCTGAAGGGCCACCATCTCAAAAACCAGTTGTGCTATAGCCCCCGGTTGCCTCTGCTTGCCTGCACATGAGAATCACATGAATTATTTGATAAAATACAGTTTCCTGGGCCTCATCCCAGACCTGGGAGGATGCACATAATCTGGACATTTACAAAGCGTCCCAGTTGAGTCTTAGGATTAGAGAAGTTGAGGAAATGCTGCTCCATGTCAACATGTGAAAACTAGAGTGAGCAGTGCCAAACATTCATTCAGTGACTCATCAATTCATCCAGCATTTAATAAGCACCTACTATATGCTGGACCCTGTGTTTGGAGAATGAAGAGAAACGTCAGATGGCCTTTACATTCCAGAGCCTCCCATCTGTTGGATAAGACTTTAACGACTTAAGAGCATAGATGATTAATCAATAAGCACTAAGAAGTTAGGATTTCTGTAAGTATTTAAGCAGGAAACCTAAACAGGACTGATTTTTTTCCCCCTTTTCATCATGTAGCATCTGTATATCCTTTTCTTCCAGCACATGACCTAAACTCATCCAACCAAATGCTTCCACCTAAGGTTTTTATAGCTGGAGTGAGTAACCAAAGGAGCAGGAGCCATGGGTGATTCATTCTGAAGGGGGTAGAGGTAACCACAAACCATCAGTCTAGTGGCCAGGGCTTCCTACAGCAGTGGCACCCTGTGTAAGTCAGCTATGGCTGCATAACAAAATATCCTCAAACTGAGCAGCTTAAAAGAGCATGTATAAGCTCACCACATCTGCAGGTCACAGATCTGGATACTGCTTAGCTGAGGCCTCTAACTCAGGGTCTGACACAAGGCTGCAGTCAAGGCGCCAGGCAGGGCTGTGGTCTCATTTCAAGGCTTGCTTGGGGCAGGATCAGCATCCAAGCTCATTCGTGTGGTGGTCAGCAAGACTTGGTTCCCCGTGGGGTGCTGGACAGAGGTTTTGGTTTCTCGCTGGCTCTTGGCCTGTGCCTCCCTCAGTTCCTTGCCATGTGGGTCTCTCCATAGGGAGTTCGTGACACAGCAGCTGGCTTCCATCAGAGCAAGCAAGCCAGAAAGCAAAAAAATTTCTAGTCCATTCCTTTGTTGATCCCAGCCCACTCCTGAAGACTCCCTTTCCAGCCCTCTGGGAGATTCCATGCACTGCCTGATGTCCTTTCTGCTTAATCTTTTGCTGGTTTTGTTACTGGAAATCAAGAATGCTGACTGAATGGGGACCTCCAGGCAGGGATAAGGATTTAGGATCCCATCAGGCACATGGAACAGAGGAATGCTGTATTAGTTTCCTGTAGCTGCTATAACAAAGCACCATAAACAGGGTGGCTTCAAATAACAGAAACGCATGCTGTTGCAGTTCTGTAGGCTGGAAGTTCAAAATCAAGGTGTCAGCAGAGCCAGGCTCCCTCTGAACCCTGTAGGGGAGAATCCTTTCTTGTGTCTCCCTGACTTCTGGTGGTTTGGCAGAAACCCTTGGCATTCCCTCACTTTTGGGGACAGCACATCAAGCTCTGCCTTCATCACTACGTGGTGTTCTCCCCTTGGACATCTGGGTCTCTGTGTCTCTTCTTATGAGGACAATAGTCATATTGGATTGAGGGCCCACTCTACTCCGGTATGACCGCACCATAGCTAATGGCATATGCAATGACCCTATTTCCAAACAAGGTCACTTTCTGAAGTACTGGAGTTAGGATGTCGGCAAATCTTTTTGGGAGACATAATTAAGCCCATAACAGATTCCAAGAGCCATACTGACAGTAGGGGCTCGGTAAATAATTATCCAATTATTGAATAGATAGCACTGGCCAAAAGGAGGACAGAGCTGGCCTCCGCCCTGGAGTGGGTATTCGGATACAGTATTCATTCATCCAATTGATCAACTAATATTTATTAAGCATCTACTGTGTGCCAGCCACTGTTTTAAATGCTGGAGGCATGGCCCTTATTGAGGTTGTATTCTAGTGGCAAGGGTTAACAATAAAAAAATATGAGGGGGACCCAAAAGAACTAGGAATTTATTTATAAAACATTGTGTATTTATTCTTACATGTTTAAAACTTCAGTCACCTCCAAAGTACTCTTTGTTTGATATAATATGCCTATCGAGATGTTTTTCCACTGCTCAGTTTTTAAACTTGTCCATTTTGATACCTTTCCGTGCTTCTGCCAATTTTTTTTCACCTCTTTCACACTGCCAAAACGTTTCCCTGTGAGAACTTTTTCATCCTGGAAAACAAAAACAAGTCACTCGGGGTGAGACTGGGTGAACAGGGAGAGTGGGGCATGGAGGTCTATGCCATTTTTGGTCAAAAACTGCTGAACACTCAGCATGGTGTGGGCAGGTGTGCTCATAAATCACCCATCATGAAATGGGTAAATGCGTTGAAAGAATCTATTAAAAAAATGCGTTGAAACCAAATGCAGCCTCTCACAACAATGCTAGCTGGTACACTGATGCTAATGGGTTCCTAGAACACTTAACTAGCATGGGAAGCCTGTACTACAAGGGGCCCACTCTCCAAAAGATAATTCTGTTTTTTGGGGGGTCCCTCCTTGTATATATATATATATATATATATATATATATATATATATATATATATATATATATATTATCTAGGTGGCTGTTCTCTGTGTGGGGGGAAAAATATAGCGGAGAG
>CAUYQG010298112.1:0-23690 GCA_963574415.1 Tarsius wallacei
CATCACATTACCTTACTTCAAATTATACTACAAAGCTATAATAACAAAAATACTATGGTACTGGCATAAAAACAAACACATAGACTATTGGAACAAAATGGAAAACACAGGAATAAACCTACGTATTCACAGCCAACTCATCTTTAACAAAAGTGCTAAGAATTTACAATAAGGAAAGGATAGTCTTTTCAGTAAATGGTGCTGGGGAAAACTGTATATACACATGAAGAAAATAAAACTAGACCTTTATATCTCAACAGATTTTTTAAAAAATCAAATAAAAATCAAATAAAGATTTAAATGTAAGACCTGATACTATGAAACTACAATGAGAAAATGTTGAGGAAATGTTCCAGGACATAGGTCTGTTCAAAGACAATTTAGAAATGTTGTCTCGCCGGGCTCGGTGGCTCAGCCTGTAATCCCACGCCTTGGGAGGCTGAGGTGAGTGGATTGCCTGAGCCCGCGGGTTGGAGACCCGCCTGGGCAAGCGAGACCTCATCTCTACAATAAATCAAAAAAAACTAGCCGGGCGTGGTAGCGCGCGCCTGTAGTTCCAGCTACTTGGAAGGCTGAGGCGGAAGGATCGCGGGAGCCCAGCAGGTCGAGACTGCGGTGGCCGGGAGCGGCCACTGCACTCCAGTCTGGGCGACGGAGTGAGACGCCAACTCAAAAAAAAAAAAAAGAAATGTTGTCTCTGACAGAAACACAACAAACAAGTAAGCACTAATTATTTCACCAGTTTATTTCCTGAAAGCAGTTTCTAGGCTACATTTCAGGCAGGAGAAACCCATAGGGAGCCTTCATTATTGCTGAACTAAAAAGATATATATACATATATATATCTTTTCTATATAAAATATTTATATAAAAAAGGATATATATATATATATGAGAAAGAGATATTACTGGAGAATAGGCAGCTAAACAAACAGAGTGAAGGAACTTTGGAGATAAGCAGAGGAGAATCCTCAGGTCTTTGGCTAAGTATTTATCTATGCATGTATGCCTGAAAATTACCTGAGGTATTGAAAAGAACAACCAGAAATAAGCAGAGTTTATTACTAAAGTTCACGAAGATCTGTGAATAGATCATGCTCCCACAAATCAGAGGAGAAAGATTTCATAATATATGGGTCATAGGGTTGAAGTCTTAGAATGATATCACATTAGTAGTGAGGCTAGATTAGCTCTAAAGGTTGCTATAATCACATTAAAGATAAAATTAAGCCTTTAAAGAATCTAATTATTCCCAAGTAACTAAAATGTAAGTCAGATCAAAATCCAACACTATTTTAAAAATACAATAAATTCTGTTACCCAAAGTGGTGAATTTACCCAATATGCAAAGAAGCAGAAAAATATGATCCATCACTCATAAAAAAAAAAAAAAATCAATCCATACAGATAAATCAAGAAATAATAGAGAAAAACAGAAATAAGAGCCATGGATGTTAAGGCAACTATTACATATTATATTAAATATATCTATATATATATGAATATATCTATATATATGCATATATATGCTTCATGTATTCAAGAAGATAGATAATATATGAGCATAATGAGGAGAAAAATGCAAAAAATGCTACATATAATTTGTACAGATAAGAAGACGTATGAACAGTCTACAGATACAATAAAAAATGCTCAAACTCACTAATCATCAGAGAAATGCAAATCAAAACCATGTTGAGATACCACCTAATGTCAGTAAGGATGGCCATTACTAATAAATTAAAAAACAGCAGATGCTGGCATGGGTGCAGAGAAAACGGAATGCTTCTACACTTTTGGGGGAGTGTAAACTAGTAAAATCTCTATGGAAAACAGTGTGGCGACTTTTAAAAGATCTAGAAATTGACCTTCCATATGATCCAGCCATCCCCCGTCTTGGAATATACCCAGAGGAACTCAAATCATTCTACAAAAATGATACCTATGCATGCATATTTATTACCCTATTCACAATAGCAGCACTATTCCCAATGGCAAAAACATGGAACCAACTATGCTGCCCATCAAAAGTGTACTGGACAAAAAAAATTGGTACATATACATGGTGGAATATTATATAGCCATAAAGGAGGACAAAATTATGGATTTCACAGCAACTTGGATAGATTTAGAGTATATTATACTCTGTAATCTAGCACAGAAACCAATAGCTGAATACCACATGTTCTCACTCATAACTGGGTCCAGAACTTTTATCACAATACCACAAGAAAGGGATCGGCAGTAGTGGGATACTTGGGGGGGGGGGCGGGGATATAACATCACTAAGGGTACCTAGTCCTAAACCAGGGGAAGTGAGGGCCAATGGAAAGCCACAACGTCACCTGTATGTAGACTACTTATGTAACTAATCCTGACTTGTACCCTACATCTTTAAAATAAAATGAAGATTTTTTAAAAATTGTACAAAGACAATGACTGAAATGAAAAATATACTGGAGGTGATAAGCAAGTTAGACTCTACAGAAAAATGAAACACACCATCAGTGAGCTTGAAAACATAGCAAAAAAAAAATTCAACTTGAAGCACAAAGAGAAATAATGAAAAATTAACATGAGCAGAGTCATCAGTGAACTATGAGACAATATCTCGTTGTAATAATGGATGGAGATTTCCCAAATTTGAGAAACACTATAACCTCACAGATTCAAGAAATTTAACAAACACCAAGGAGAATAAGTCTAAGGAAAGCCACATCAAGACACATAATAATCATGTTGCTTAAAACCAGTGATAGCCAAGAGTGGTAGCTCAAACACTTAGGGAGGCTGAGGCAGTATTGCTTGAGCCCAGGAATTTGAGACTAGCCTAGACAACATAGTGAGACCTCATCTCTATAAAAAATTAAAAAAATAATCAGGTGTGGTGGTGCATGCCTGTAGTCTCAGCTACTTAGGAGGTTGAAGCAGAAGGATCACTTGAGCCCAGGAGGTCAAGGCTGTGGTGAGCTGTGATCATGCCACTGCACTCCAGCCTAGGCAACAGAGTGAGAGTCTAACTCAAAAAAAAAAAAAAAAAAAGGTGATAAAGATAAATTTTTAGAACAGCCAGAGTTTAATGACTCATTACTTAAGAGGAACACACAAGGATTACAATAGATGTCTCATCAGAAACTATTAAGGCAAGAGAAAGTAGAGTCACATCATTAAAGTGCTAAAAAGAAAACAAACTATCAACCTAGAATTGTTTGTCCAACCAAAGACGTCTTAAAAGTGAGTACAGGCCATTGCCTTACTAGACGCTAGTGTGGCCATGTGCTCTTTGAGTTATGGGCATTGCCATGTTTCCTAACCTTTGGCCCCCTCTCCTATCTTGGAGAGGGGAATCTCAATCTCTCGCTCTAATTTACTTTCTAGATAAACTATATTTTCTAATCTAATCTCTGTACAATTCTTTGCATCTTTCATGTGGCATTGGATTGCACACCATACACCCACACCCCCAGCAAGCCTGACCTAACTATTGGAAGCCCTGCGGAGTGTGACCTAACATTTTTTGGAGGTCCCACCAAGATTTGCCACACTCACTCTCTCTCATTCTCCTCTTCCACTGAGATTTGCTGCGCGCTTTCTCTCTCTCACTCTTCTCTTTTCCAAATCTAGTCTCTGTGGAGAGAGATAAGGAGCTTGGCTATCTTTTCTCTGCTCCTGGCACTTAATCTTATCGCTTGGAATGAGCTACAACGAACAGACCTCTTCCTGTGACCTCAGCCTTATCAGTATGAAGTAACATCTCCAGTGAGTCTGATTCCTCATCTGGTCAGTAAGAGATCCAGCAACAGCTTTGAGAGGCCCTTTCTCTTTCTCTTTCCTTTTGGGAGCACAATTGCTGGGGCCTGGCATCCCCTGCGGAAATCTTGGCCAAGTCTCCCAAATGGCGGTTTGGAATAGCCCTAGCACTGGGGCCTGGGGCCCTGGAAGGCTAAAGCACTGTTCCGGTGGGTCAACGAGGTGGAGAATGCCCTCTCTAACACACACACACACAAAGTCCACCGACCCTCTGCCTGGGACGCCAGCTGAGGGCATGGATGGGCTTTTCTCTCACTTTTGGCCTCTCAGAGACCATTCTTAGGACCAATCCCTCCCCCCCTCTAGGATTACTCCTCGTGGGAAACTCATGATGGGGTGGCGGCTAAGGCCCTCCTCATTGAAACACATTCTAAAGCATCTCAGAACCCTCTCACTACAGAGGAGCATCTGCCCTAAGCACTCAACACCAGCTAGGCGACCAGGAGATGGGCCCAAGGCAGGTCTCTTATCTCTGGTACTCTCCTTCAGCTTGACCTCTATTGCCACCACAAGGGCAAAGGGTCTGAGGTTTTCAAAATGGCGCACCATCCAGACCCCTTGTTCTTCCTGTGGCACTCTCACACTCCTTCTTTAATTACTTTATCTACTTCCTGCTGCCCTGTAACAACTCCGATGCTGACCCAGCTGGTTTAACTTCTCCTGTCTCTCATAATCTGCTTTTGCCACTCCACCCTCTATCAGTTTCCCCTTCTGCTCTTCCTTCTTGCCCTCCACCTTTACCTGCAGAGGAGTGGTCAGCATCTATGGCTGTGAGGCCTGACCCCAGTCTCCAGCCTGCCTCTTATCCCTCTCCCCACTGCCTGATAACCCCCTCATCAGCCCCTACCAACTGCAGCAAGTTGAACCACCTACACAGCCTCCTTTCCTCCACCTCCCCCACTCTTCTCTGCCACACATGCAGGCTTAACCAGTCTCCCCTCGAAACAGTGGCCAGGGGGAAAAAAGATATTACAGTTCATGTTCTTTTTTCTATGATAAATCTCTCAAATTAAATCTAAACTGGGACAATCAACCCTCTTGCCCAACAACAGTAAAGGGATCACGTGTTCATTAATCCTTTTAACTAACTGAAAAAAAGCCAATTGTAATTTTAATCTGCTTTTCCAACCAAATTTGCAAGTGCACTAGTAAAATCTTACTTCCAACTTTACCATGTGCTGAAATATTCGTGCTAAATAACACCAGCGTTTGTTATATCAGGCTTGCTAAAGTATTTTATAACAAAAAGTTAAATCACCTTGCTGTGCCGGACTAGCTCCCCGCTCCCCCTTCAGAACAGATAAAACCAGTGCTAGTGACTCTCTGCATACATTTTATTAAGCCTGGTACTTCTTCTGAGGGACAGGTGAAATACCAGTTACACTCTGTGGCACAATAGCATGAGACCTGATCACGTTCACCTGATTGTTCACACCTCACAACTAGGACTGTAATTTAGTAATTTATAAAGTGTTTTAACAAATCTACCTGTTCATAATTAGAAATAAGTGGGGATATCATTTTGCATTCACGTGGCCTGTTCACTCTAAAGAGTAAAGACTGTTACAGACAGAAATGATCAAAATTTTGTATGTGTAGCCTATTAAAAAAGAACTTCTGAGTTTCTTTTCCAGTCAAGATGTTAGAGAAACAACAGAATCAGAGGGCCAAAGAGGCACCCCAATTGGCAGTCACGATTAGTGACAAAACTCCAACTGCCCATCAGGGACCTGGTAAGAATGAAGGGGATAGTATCCATTGCTGTAAACAGTCTGTGCAGGGCACTAGAAGTATAGTTGCCCCCAAAGAGGCCTAAACCTCCTGGACCTTGTCCACTGTGCAGGCCAGAAAGTCACTGGAAAGCAGGTTCACTCTCTTCTTAAGAAAGATAACATGCTCACAAATGATGGCCATTACAGAGGCCTGGAAATCTGCTAAAGTGCCTGGCACTGGCTCAGCATCATCCCTCACAAACCCTAGGTGAATATTAGGGTGCTGGAACCCAAATAAATTTCTTTTTCTATTTTTTTTTTTTTGAGTTGGAGTCTCACTCTGTCACCCAGACTGAAGTGCAATGGCCGCTCCTGGCCACTGCAGCCTCGACCTGCTGGGCTCTGGTGATCCTTCCGCCTCAGCCTAACAAGTAGCTGGAAATACAGGTGCGTGCTACCACACCCGGCTAATTTTTGATTTATTGTAGAGATGAGGTCTTGCCAAGTTGCCCAGGTGGGTCTCGAACCCACGGGCTCAGGCAATCCATTGACCTCGGCCTCCCAAAGTGCGGGATTACAGGCTGAGCCACTGAGCCTGGCTCCAAATTAATTTCTTAATTTAACACAGGTGCCAGCCGTTTGGTCCTGGCCATCCATGTTGGAATCATATAGCTTTATCTTAATCAAAAGTTAATTAAGGTTAATACAAAGTATAAATGTAAAAAAGTTATCTATAAAAAAGGTAAAGAAAAACAAAGCAAAGGAAAGATGTAAAGAAAGTTGTTGGTATAAAGGTATGTTTTTGGTAAGGAAGGATATAAAGGAAGGAATATAATTATGTATAGAAAAGGATCTTGTATGGTAAATTTTTGTCCTATAATAAAGTGAATGGTTATTTGGGAAGAAGGAAAGTATAGGACAAAGTTAAAAAGTTCAAGCATGTCAAAAAATGGTATGTATATGTTGAAGATGGTATATGGAAGGTTTATGAAAACAAATGTGTAAAAGGAATTCTGTGAATAATCAAGTTTACAAAATTTTAGTTATTTCTATGAACTTACCACTAGTATCAATTACAATAATGCTAGGCCAAAATGCTACTGAGACCAGAACACGATCTTTAAAAAATTTTTTTTTTATTTTAAAGATGTTGGGTACAATTCAGGGTTAAATGTACAAATGTTCATTATGCAGGTACTCTTGTTGATGAGGTGTGCCCCCCTCAGTAGTTCCCCACTACTGCCAATCCCACCCCCCAGCAGTTCCCCACTACTGCCAATCCTTTTCTTACAGTATTATGATAATTTTTCAAGGTCCGCTTATGAGTGAGAACATGTGATACTCAGTTCTTTGTTTCTGTGATAGATTACTCAGTATTATAGACTCTAAGGCCATCCAAGTTGCTGTGAAGTCATAATTTTGTCCTTCTTTGTGGCTGTGTAATGTTCCATTGTATATATGTACCACATTTTTTAAAAATCCAGTCCTTTTTCAATGGGCAGCATGGTTGGTTCCATGTTTTTGCTATTCATCTTTGACAAAATCTCCACCACCAACCACTGGGGAGAGGAGAACCTATTCAGTAAATGGTGCTGGGAAAACTGGCTGACCACATGCAGAAGATTAAAACAAGACCCCTACCTATCACCATACACAAAAAATCAACTCTAAATGGATCAAAGAACTAAATTTAAAACCTCAAAATATAAGAACCTTAGAAACTGCAGGACACACCATTATGGAAATTGGAACTGGCAACCAATTCCTGATCAGAAACCCATGTGCCCAGGCCGTAAGAGATAAGACAGACTAGTGGGACCTCATCAAACTGACAAACTTCTGCAAAGCCAAGGAATTCATCAAGAGGGCAGGGAGACAGCCCACAGTCTGGGAAAAAATATTTGCCAACTGTATATCTGATAAAGGCCTATCATCTAGGATCTACAAGAAACTCAAACAAGCTGAAAATGAACTTCTTGATTAACATTCTCCAAAAGAATATTCTCCTATAAACAACAGAGGTGGGGAGGAAGAGACAAATTCAGTTAGCACCCCCTACTGTCTTTGTTACAAAAAGTGAGGTTTTTTAAAACATTTTTTACTTTTCAAAAATCTTTGAGCTATCACTTTGTCTAAATAAGTAACTTTTGCAATAACTACTATAATCATGTGTTATAACATTATGCTTTAAAAATTTTTAATACATAAACTAGGGCCGGGCACGGCAGCTCAAGCCTGTAATCCCAGCACTTTGGGAGTCTGAGGTGAGAGGATTGCCTGAGTCCATGGGTTTGAGACAAGTCTGGGCAACTTGGTGAGACCTCGTCTCTACAATAAATCAAAAAATTAGCCAGGCATGGTGGCACTTGCCTGTAGTTCCAGCTACTTGGAAGGCTGAGCCTGAAGGACCACTTGAGCCCAGCAGGTCAAGGCTGCACTGGCCATGAGCGTGCCACTGTACTCCAGCTTGGGCAACAGAGTGAGACTCCAACTCAAAAAAAAATACTTAAACTCTTCAAGTCCTTAATTCAGTCTCTCTAGGGTGGGGTAAGAAACAAAGGCCTCAGGAACAACATTTATCCCACACCCTCCTCCTGAACTGCCTGTAGACCAGGTAAATTGATTTGTGATTAGCTATAGTGCTTTTCAGTGCCAAATTGCTAATGACTTTAAAATCTCTTTCTAGGCATAAGGATTACTAATCCAACATAGAATGGATAACAAAATGACTTTTTGTTTAAAGTATTACTAATTATTTTTGTTAAACTTTAAGGTACTATTTCCCTGTCAGAAGGCCAACACCGTCCCACTCCTCTCATCAAAAGCAGAGAGATGTCAATATCCCATCCCCAGAGTGGAGGTTATCTGAGCCTCATCCTTTAGCATAGCAATCATTGTGAAGAAACTTGAAGATAAGCTGTGGGGACAGACACATGTGGACTCAGGAATTCACTGGTGCAACAGTGGACACTGCCTGGACTCCTGTAGTGGGTATTGAGCCCACTGAGATAACTATGAATACATTTTACCAGACACCAAAGCCTCAATATGTGTTAACTGTGACTATCATGGTCTTTATTATAGTAGAATTAATTACAATAGTATATGCTTGTACACAGTGCTTTGTATACAGATACTAAAGATACTTGACAACTCCATGGGCTCCTGTCCTCTCATCTCCTCCTCTTGCCCTAGACAGGTAGGGACACCTCTCCGCCCCATGTTCAGCAGGAAATAGCTACAGAAACCTGAACTTTGTCTCTGTTCCCAGGCACAAATAAGAATATTTTAAAATAACAAAAGGGGAAATAAAAGGACATAACATGGATTTAATATACTCAATGAGGAGCCATTTTAACGTTGCCTAAATCTCATGTTTTTCTAGCAGTTCACTTAACTTACCCTCTAATCACTAGCCAAGTACAGAACTGGTTTCTCAGAAGTAGCTATTGATAGTTGTTTTATAACCCCCTCCCCAGCTTGTTACGAATTTGATTTTCTATTCTAAGTATTTGCTTTCATCCATAAGACACAAGTCAATCTAATCAGGCCTTCATGACCTATGTGACACAGACCCCCAGCACCATGACAGCAATCATGTGACTAACCCACCCACCTGCTTGCTGTCCATCACCTGACATCAGTACCTGTGCTTATCTTCCCCTTCATGATTCATGCCCCAATCACCTTAATGATCATCCCACATCAAAGGGAAGAATTAAAAGGATTCAACCACAAGCAGCCATTCACCATCGTCTTACTAGACTCTGGTATGGCCATGTGCTCTTTGAGCTATGGCCATCACTATGCTACCTAAGCTTTGCCCCCCCACCCCCACCTCGGAGAAGTGAATCTCTCTCTCTCCTCCCCCTTCTCTCTCTCTGATTTACTTTTTAAATAAACTATATTTTCTAATCTAAAAAAAGATGAGTGCAAAATAGAAATTTTCAGTGTGTTTAGTTTTTCATGTCTCATTTTCAGTGACAGAATTTATTGCCAGCATATTTGTATTAGAAGAAATGTTTTAAAAAGTTCTTTAGACAAAATAAAATGATACTAGTTAAAAATTTGTATCTACATAATGAAAGGTAGAGTCCCAAAATGCTAAATGTGTGGCAAATATAAAATAATTTTTTACTCATTTTTAAAGCTACATCCAAAGATAATTGACTAAAACAAAACAGTAATAATGTATATATTATGGGGATTATAAAATGTATTATAAAAATAGCACAAAAAGGAAGATGGAAAATGGAAACATAATATTTTCAGGTTCTTTCACTATACTTGAAGTACTATGCTATAATTTAAGGGTAGATGGTGATAAATTAAACATGTATGCTTTAACCCTAAAGCAACCAAAAATAAATAAAACAAAAAAGAAGCACTAACAAGCTAATAGTGGAGAGAAAATAGAATCATATAAAAATTGATTGTCAAAGCAAGAAAAGCAAGGAAATAGGAAAACTGGAACCAAGAGCAAATGGAACAAATAGAAAATAAACAGCAACATAGTATGTTTAAACTCAAGTCTGTCAATAATTTCACAAAATTTAAATGATGTAAACTCTATAATTAAAAGTCAAAATTTGTCTTGACTTAAACATCTGCAAATTTTGGTATCCTTGGAAGTCCTGGAACCAATCCCCCCTTCAAATACTGGATACAAAGAGATGACTGTATTTATCCTGTCTCACAGCTCTATGGAAAAACCCCATTCACAGGGCATTGTTTTTAGATCTGAACTGCTGTAGTCCTACAGTTTTCTAAAAGGCCCCACAGATCTGCCCTACCGCCTGTATCTGCCCCCTTTTTCTCTCTGACCTCATCTACTACTCTTCTAATTCTTTCTCTCTATGCTCTAGTCATGGTGGCCTTCTTCTTTAGAATATGTGTGGTATTGTTCCTTCCTCAGAACCTTAGCATTGGCTGTGTCTTCCAGCCAGAAAATTATTTTTCTGCATACTGCATCACTTCCATGCCTCTGCTCAAATTCTTTGACCATCCTATTTAAAATTGAAACCCTTCTTCCACCCTTGGCACACACCTCGCCCCTTACCCATTTCATCCTTTTCTATAACACTTATTGGCACTCACTACAGTTTAAATGTTTGTATTCCCCCCAAATTCTTATGTTGAAATTCCAATCCGTAATGTGGTGGGGTCATTGGGAGGGAGGTAATTAGGTAATGAGGGCAAAGCCCTCTTAAATTGAATTGGTACTTTTATAAAAGAGACCCCAGAGACCTCCCTCACCACTTCCTCCATGCAAAGAAACAGCAATGAGTTGGCAGTTCACAAGCTGGAAGAGGGATCTCACCAGAATTCAATCACATTGCACCTTGATCTTGAACTTCCCAGTCTCCAGAACTGTGAGAAATACATTGTCATTGTTTATATGCCACCCGCTTTAAGGAAATTTTGTTATAGCTGCCTGATCATACTAAGACATCATTTGACATACCATATATTTTAATTTTGCTGATTGTCTCTTCTCAACAGCAGAACATGTGCTCCTTGCAGTTAGGACGTTTTTTGCCCCAACCCAGAAACCAAAAGTGTATACGGCACAAAGTAGATGTCAATAAATATTTATTGCATGAATGAGGTCATTTCTTTGTTGTTAAACACTTCTAGACCATGCAATATACACTGCCTAACCTTTCTAAAAGAATTGACAAAAATTGCACATCTTGAATATATTCACCTATATTAGCTAATTATATCAAATTTAAATATCACATGCCAAAAATCTAAACTAAGTAGCACTAAAATGTTATTAACAATTTCACCAATAACTCATACAGTTTCAAAACCCAATTTCAATTCAAGTCTTTGATCTATCAGCCCCTTTTGATAGAGTTGATCACTTCCTTGTTAAAATATGTTTTTCATTGACTTTTAGGACATTAGATCTACTCTCCTGGTTCCCCTACATTATTGCCACTTCTTTGGTCTGGTTTTTCTTTTTGTTTTTTGTTTTAATTTATTTTCATTCCTTTTAAATCTCTCAAAGTGCTCCAAGGCTCATCCCAGGACTTCTTCTCATCTCTATATATTTCTCCTCCCTAGGTGAGGTAACTGAGATCTATGTCTACAAATTCCAAACTTTCACTGAAAACTCAAATTTTTATTTCCATCTAGTGCCAACACACTCAAATGTCTTTCCCTAGAGAACCATGACAAACACATATTTTGGTACCTAGAATATTTCTAGAAGAACATAATTTTAAGGATAGTTTTTCTGAATTGGCTCTCTAATCTGATTAGACTTGAAGATGCTCATGACTCTATTTGTAGTAATGAAGACAGCAATGGTAGCACATCATGTGAACTGTTTTTTTATGCTTTTAAAAAATTATTTTAGATTTGGGAACACAGAAGCGTGTTCATTACGTGGACATATTGTGTAGTGGTGCGGATTAAGTCTCAGGTGATGAACATTGTGCCCATAGGTAGTTTCAGATCCTTAACCCCCCTCTTCCTTTCCCACCTTCTTAGTGTCCTCAGTGTCTACCTTGTGATCATTTAGCTCCCACATATAAGCGAGAACATATGGGGGTTGGTTTTCTGTTTCTGAGTCAGTTAAATTAGGATGATGATCTCCAACTCCATCCACATTGCTGCAAAGGATATGTTTATGTCTGGGTAGTATTTCATGGTGTGTGTATATATATATATATATATATAGCACAATTTTATTATCCACTGATGGGTTGATGGGCATTTAGGTTGATTCCACATCTTTGCAATTGTGAATTGTGCTGCAATAAACATGAGGGTTCGGGTTTCTTTGTTATATAAGTAACTCTGTTCCTTAGGGTAGATACCTACTAGTGGGATTGCTGGATCGAATGGTAGATCTACTCTTAGTTCTTTGAGTAATCTCCATACTATTTTCCATAGAGGTTGTACTAATTTACACTCCTGCCAACAGTGTATAAGTGTTCTGTATTCTCTGCATCCAGGTATCTCTTCATCTATTGTTTTTTATTTTTTTAATAATGCCAATTCTGACTTTTGTAAGGTGGTATCTCATTGTGGTTTTAATTTGCATTTCCTTGCTGATGAGTGATGTTGAGCATTTTTTCATATGTGTGTTGTCCATTTGTAAATATTCTTTTGAGAGATGTCTGTTCATGTCATTTTCCCACTTTTTAATGGGGTTATTTGCTTTTTACTTACTAATTTGTTTGAGTTTTTGTAGATTCTGGATACTAGTCCTTTGTCAGATGCATAGTTTGTGAATATTTTCTCCCTTTCTGTATGATGCCTATTTGCTCTATTGATTATTTCTTTTGCTGTGCAGAAGCTTTTTAGTTTAATTAGGTCCCACCTTTTTGTTTTAGTTGCATTTGCTTTTGACGTTTGCACCATAAATTCTTTGCTTCGGCCAATGTCCATAAGAGTTTTTCCTAGGTTTTCATCTAGGATTTTTATGGTTTCATATCTGACACATAACTCTTTACTTCATCTTTAGTTTTTTTTTGTATATGGGGAGAGACAAGGATCAAATTTCATTTTTCTTCATATAACTATCTAATTTTCTCAGCACCATTTGTTGTATAGTGTGTCCTTTCCCCAGTGTATGTTTTTGCCTGCTTTGTCAAAGATCAGTTGGTTGTAAGTATTTGAGTTTATTTCTGGATTCTCTATTTTGTTCCATTGGTCCGTGTGTCTGCTCTTGTTTCAGTACCGTGATGTTTTGGTAACTACAGCCTTGTAGTGTAATTTGAAGTCAGGTAAGGTGATGCCTCCAGCTTTGTTCTTTTTGCTTTGAAATGCTTTGGTCATTCTGACTCTTTTTTTAGTTCCATATGAGTTTTAGGAATTCCTTTTTCAAATTCTATGAAAAATGACATTGGTAATTTGGTAAGAATTACATTGAATCTGTAGATAACTTTGGGTAACGTGGTCCTTTTAAGGTTGATTTTTTCAATCCATGAATGTAGAATGTTTCTCCATTTGTTTGTATCCTCTGCAATTTCTTTCATCAGAGTTTTGTAGTTCTCCTTGTGGAGATCTTTCACCTCTTTGATTAAATATATTCCTAAGCATTTTAGCTTAGCATTTTGGCTGTTATTGTAAATGGAATTGCATTCTTGATTTGATTTTTCAGCTTGGTTGCTACTGGTATATAACAGTGATACAGATTTGTGTGTGTTGATTTTTATCCTGAAACTTGACAGAATTCATAGAGATATGAAAAATATTTATATCAGATACTCTATTACATTTATTTTTTATTTTTTGAGTTGGAGTCTCACTCAGTCACCTAGACTAGAGTGCAGTGGCCATGAGTGGCCACTGCAGCCTCGACCTGCTGGGCTCCAGCGATCCTTCCGCCTCAGCCTTCCAAGTAGCTGGAACTACAGGTGCGCACTACCACGCCCAGCTAATTTTTTTTATTTATTGTAGAGATGAGGTCTCACCAAGTTGCCCAGGCGGGTCTCAAACCCGCGGGCTCAGGCAATTCACTCACCTCAGCCTCGCAAAGCGCAGGATTACAAGCTGAGCCACTGAGCCCGGCCTGTATCAGATACTCTAAGTCAACCACTTATGAGAAGCAAGGACCTAGGTGACTCTGTTTATGATACCTTTAAACATTTTTGAAAAACTAACCAATATAATATCATTGGTTGGTTGCTCCTAATATCACAGAAAAAGTGGCAAAAAAAAGGATGAACTCAAGAATTTGGATTTTCAGCTCAAGAGCCACATAAATGACTTAAGGTCTTCTATGTATGCCCAGAAGAAAACCCTTATCTCCTGTCACTGCAAAGCTGAAATTCTTGAAAATCAAACACAGAACCTTGTCGTGTGACTTGCTGAATTACAATCAAGTTGAGCCTGCCATCTCTCAGGGTATATATAGTTAAAATAAGGGAATAGATTGGAAAATAATGGGATTCTATAAACTGCGATGGGGATGTATGGAAAGATATTGATGAAGCTAGAAACATTAACTCCCTAAATTTTGATGAGTTTTCTTTGCCATTGGAGTTGGTTTCCCACCCCAGTGAAAGTGGCCTCCTCACCCCTAGTGACAGCAGTGTCCCCACCCACCGTGATATCAGTCTTTCCACTTTCATCTGAAAAGATTAACTCCACACCGCCTTAAGAAACTATAATGGCCTCCCCTAAGGCAGTTGCCATGCAAAACAATGCTTGTTCTCATCAGGACCCACCCCTTCCAGCCCTCTTGGTTTTAGACTTACAACTAGACTCAAGTACCAACAGGTCGTGAAGATAAGGTATAAAATGTGACTCATGAGGAGATGTGCTACACTCCATAAGAACTACTTGGGTTTTCTAATTTATATGGGCAAAAATTCAGGAAGTATATGTGGGAATGGATATTAAAGATGTGGAATAATGGCTCAAAAAACATAAAGTTGGCTCAGGTCAAGTTTATTAACATGCAGTTACTAGGCAGAGATACTGCATTTAACATTGCAGCTCAGAGAGTTAGAAAGGGCTCAAACAATTTGGTTGGTTGGCTGAAACAAACCACAAAGTGGCCCCCTATGAGAGAACTGGAAATGTCTGACAAGTGCCAACCTAAATAACAAGCAGAGAGAGATTCTCCAAAGACAATGAGTTTATTCAGGAGTGTGCAGGGGATTAGCAAATCTGGAATAAGTAAACTATAGGGACTACTGGCATATCAAAAGAGGTTGAGGCAAGGAGCAGCTTTTAAAGTCAAAAGGAGTACATGTAAGTACTTTTGAGACAAAAGAACATTGGTTACAAGAATTGATCACGGGAGTTGCCATCAGTACATTAGTGAAGACTCTATTAGGAAAGTGTTCTTGTGTGCATTTGGCTAGTTGTCCTTGTGACTCATGCAGCAAGCTGCAGTTTGGAAAGCCCTTGGTAAAAATTTTGGTTACAGGCATATATGTATAAGGACTATGATGGTTAATTTTATGTGACAAATTGAGTTGACCACAGTATGAACAGATTAAACATTGTTTCTGGGTGTACCTATGAGGATGTTTCTATATGAGATTAGCATTTGAATCAGTATACTCAGTAAAGAAGATTGCCCTCTATGGTTGGGCATCATCCAGTCCACTGAGAACCTGAATAGAACAAAAAATGGAGGAAGCAGGAATTTGACCCATTTTTTCCTGTCTCACTTCTTAAGCTGGGACATCTTATTTCATCTTCTCCAGCTCTTGGACTGAGAGTTACATCACTGGCTTTCTTTGTTCTTAGACCTTTAGACTTAGATTGAATTACACTGCCAACTTTCCTGGAACTCTAGCTGAACATGGGACTTCTTAGCCTCCATAATCACAGGAAGCAATTTCTCATTTTCTCATAATCTCAACCTTTCTCTCTCTTTCTCTCTCTCTCTCTCTCTCTCTTTCTCTCTCTCTCCCTCTCTCTCTCTCTCTTTCTCCCCCCCACCCCACCCAATACAGAGGCACTACATATTTTAGTATCAAACTTTCTCCAGACTTCATCTCTTACTTTTTACCCCTTCACTCACTGTGCCTAAAACATATTTGCCCTTTTTGCTGCTTCTAAAACATAACAACTTCATTTTTACCTTTTTGAGTTTTCATTATGTTCCCTCTGTCTGCAATTTCTTTTCCTCAGATGGCATGGCATTCTTCTTTTCTTTATTCGGGTCACTGCTTTAATATCATTTTTTCAAACAGGACTTCCTTGATTACTTTATGTTATATAACACCCCTTCACTTTTATATTTGTATCAGTCTTCATTGCATCCCTTATAAGCTATCTCATATTTTAAAATATATCATTAGTTTGTTGTGTATATTCATCTCTAGAATTTAAGTTTCATTAGTACAGGTACTTTGTTTTGCTCACTTGTCTATATGTAGATCTAGAAATGTTCTTGGCATATAGATATTGATAAAGCATTAAATGGGCAATTGAAGAAATCAGTAAATATATGCAAATAAAGGGAAAGGATATGTAACAATTGTATTTATCTCTAGGTAGATGGAAGGGGAGGTCATTTTGTTGTTTCTTTTTTATCTGCATCTTATGCTTCTTAGTTAATGAGAGCCTATTGATTTTTGCAATGAGAAAAATATAATTAAAATGATTTTCCATTAAAAATTGCATAGTTCACACTCCCAAGTGGGTAAAGTAGTTGATTCCAAAGGTCAACATATTGGTAGCCCATTTATAAATCAATTTTTCTATACTTCTGAAACTGTTACTTCAATAAAAGAGAAGTATGTTGGTTGACCAACTGAGAAATATAATGAATATAGAAATAAATAATGGTAAGTCGAAACTGTTTAAATATCATGCAAGTGTCAAGAATAATGAAAATTGAAGGGGGCACAAATTAATGAGCATGGATAAATTGATTATGAAAAATATTTTGTGATGTAAAGAATCCTTTAGCAAGTTATTTGAAAATACTAAATATATTTCCATGCATCATGGAGATTGGAGGAATATGCTATTTGAACCCATAATATAAAAATTATGAGTGCACAGTTTTAATTGGGGAATACTTTGTTTTCAAGTGATAGTTGATGCATTCTCTTTATCATTTAGATTTTTAAGTATTTGCACCATGATAATATTAGGAATCATGATTTTTTTCAGTCCATTTTAAACCAATCATTGTTATTATCATCAGTCATTTTCCATATATAAAGAATTCTGTTGGGTGTTGTGAAAGAAAGCAAGACAAATAGAAAACTACCTCAGCTGTCCAAATATTCACACACTTGTAAAAGAAGCAGCCATGTCTCAATTAAGAATCAAACAAGACTGAAGATGAGTTGGTTGAGAAATTGAGGTTTTGCTTCCAGAATCTCTATGCTGTTCCATTAGTCTGTATGTCTGTTCTTGTACCAATACCTGGCTGTTTTGATTCTTGTAGCTTTATAATGAAATTTAAAGTCTGGGAGTGTAAAACCATCCATTCACTCTGTTAAAAAAATACCTGCACATGCATGTTTATTGCAGCATTACTCACAATAACAAAAACATGGAACCAACTGTGCTGCCCATTGAAAGAGGACTGGATTAAAAATATGTTGTACATATACACAATGGAATATTACACAGCCATAAAGAGGACAAAATTATGAACTTGGATGTACTTAGAGTCTATAATACTGAGTGATCTATCACAGACACAACGAACTGAGTAACACATGTTCTCACTCATAAGCAGACCTTGAACAATTATCATAATGCTATAAGAAAGGGATTGTTAGTAGTGGGAAACTATCTCAGGTGGGGGCACACTTCATCAACAAGGGTACCTGCATAATGAACATTTGTATACCTAACCCTGAATTGTACCCCACATCTTTAAAATTAAAAAAAAAAAAAGAATCAAACAAGACCAACAGTTCTAATTAGAGGGACGAGGACTCTGGGAGTACAGAGAGATACATTTCAGATTGGTGGTTGGGTAGGTATATCTTATAACATTCATTGGATGATAATTTGAGTTGAATCTGAAGGACAAGTAGGCTTTTCATAGACTCATGGACAGGTAAGGTCCAGAGGTAAGAAAGGGTATTCCTGACAAAATAGACAGATTGAACAAGGCCAAGAATTGGGAGAGTTTAGCGATGGAAAACAGAATAGAATGAATAAGGGAAGGTTTTGCTGGAAGATTAGAGGAAGATAATTACCTGGGAAAATATTTTAGGCCAGTTGTGTGAGGGTAAATTAACACCCAGCTCCCCAGAAAGCCCTCATTTGTAAGTTTTGCCAATTTATGTAGTATAAATATTCTCTCCATGGCCAAGTTCAAGCTACTAACATGTCACTGAACACAGAATTGGGAAGAGATGCTCATAATGGGTTCCTGAAAGTGGGTATGAGACAGCTCCCCATATGCCCCTGCATTTGGCTCAAGTTATGCAGAGATTTATAAGGAATGAGAAGTCACTGAAGGACTCTGAAACAGCAAATGGCATAATCAAACATATATATATATATATATATATATATTTTTTTTTTTTTTTTGAGTTGGAGTCTCACTCTGTCGCCCAGACTGGAGTGCAGTGGCCGCTCCCAGCCACCGCAGCCTCGACCTGCTGGGCTCTGGCGATCCTTCCACTCAGCTTTCCAAGTAGCTGGAACTACAGGCGCGCACTACCACGCCCGGCTAATTTTTTTTTTGATTTATTGTAGAGATGAGGTCTCGCTTGCCCAGGCGGGTCTCGAACCCACAGGCTCAGGCAATCCACTCACCTCAGCCTCCCAAGGCGCGAGATTACAGGCTGAGCCACCGAGCCCGGCTAAACATATTTTTTAATAAGAATTGACAGCAAGTTTTTTCAAGACCTGGAGGAAGATCACCTAGATTGGGAAACCAAACAAAAATAACAGGCTCTTTTAAAGGTCCTGTTGAGAAACAACAAAGGCCAGATTCAAAGTAGACACAAGGAAAAAAATGTGCATGTCCAAAAGTGTAGATGACTGATAAAATATGGGAATGAGGAGGAAAAAATGTTGACAATAATTTCCAGATTTCTAGCTTAGGTGACTGGGAATGGCAGAGCCTTTAGTCATTGTAAGGAACAGAGAAGGAATAAATGTCACTTAGAGATGGTTAAAATGAAGAGTGGAGAGGAGAAGAAAATATTCATATGCCGAATTTGGAAACTATTAAATGGCATTAAAATGCCACTGAATAAGTTCGCGTGTAAAGTCTTATAAATTATGATCCTTGTGCCAAAAGATTTTCATATTTATTATCTGTATAATATTTAATATACATGCATTAGAATTTACTTACCCATTTACCGCTGGTTAGACATTTCAATTGCATTTATTGTTTTACTGTTACAAATAACACTACAATACACAGGACATAGAGCATTTTCTTTTTTTATATTTTGGGTTGTTCCTTTAGTGTACATTTCTAGTAATAGAATTGCTGGGTCAGAGGGCATACATATTTTATGGCCTACTTTATATTGCCAATTTACTTTCCAGAATAGTTATACCAATTTGTTCTGCCACCAGTAAAGTTACACCAGCTTCGCTAAATTCTTGCCAACATTGAGTAAGATCATTTTGTCTTTACTCAGCTAACAGATGTAAAATAATGCTTCATTTAAATTTTCAACTTATTTATCAACAAGGCGGAATATTACCATGTTTGTTTTCATCATTGTGCTTATTTACAAGAATGCATTTCCAAATTATTTGTTTTATGTTTTTGTTCACATTTAAGTTATCATTTGCTCACTCTTTATTTATTTATTTATTTTTTGAGTTGGAATCTCACTCTTGTCACCCAGGCTGGAGTGCTGTGGCACACTCACAGCCACAGTAGCCTCGACCTCCTGGGCTCAGGCAATCCTTCTACCTCAGCCTTCCAAGTAGCTGGAACTCACTCTCTTACTAACTCACCTTCAGGTATGTTTTCTTTGTAACATTACTATTTCACATGATCTTTTCCATATATTTGCTTATTTATTTTCACTTTCCACTTCCAGAATGTAAGCTTCCATGTGAGCAAGGTCCTTGTGTTTTCTTTTTTCACTGTTTTATGTTTAGTCCTGGGAACAATGCCTGATAACATAGTAGGCATTCAATATGCATTTGTTTAAATGATGAAACAACAGTCTAAATTAGACATCTCAGGGCATAATTTCATCAGCTGATTCCCTCTAATACTCTTCTTTAGCTTGAAATAGTTAATGCTTTCTTTAAAACCTCTTTACTCTTAGAGAGTTTTTTAGACACTAAAATAAAGGAAATCAGTGTGTCCATATCTTGTTCAATCTCATTTCTTGTATTCTTAGTGAGTCAGTATTGATGCTGCAGAAAAATGTAGGTTGCAAGGACATGGATGTGACTTTTCTAATTAATCTTTGTGTCCTCTTCCAAATACCTAGGGCAATATCACAGACATACTGGAGAGTCAAAAATTATTAATTTATAGCAACAGTGCTGATAATTTGGCTGTTACAAAAAAATGAAGACATTTCTGGAAAGCTCTATCACATTTTATTTTAATAGAAATATAACATTATAATAGCAACATATACAGAATTAAGGCTAATTTCAGCATCAGAACTTTATTGACGTGCATTTAAAAAATTTTTTTAAATTTTCCTCTATTACACAAATACATTGTCCTGGAAAGAATAAATCACAACCAGAAACAAACATTAAGAATATATCAAAAAAGAAAAAAAGAAAAAATATATATCACAATACATCTTGGCCTAAAGAACCAAAATAATTTCAGCACATCCAACTGATTGAGGAATATCCAAATAAGTTTATATGCTGCCACTAACATTTATTCATATATATATAAATGTACATATATACACACATGCACATAAATACACACATATGCATATATATAGTAATTAATTTGTTCATTTATTCATTTGCATCATTTTCAAATGTGTGTCAAACATCAGCTATTTAATTAAGGAGTATACTTACATGTTGCTCACTACAGAGTCAACCAATTGAAAACATTTCTGCATGTTCTTCACAATTGTTTAAAATACTGACTTACTGCCTTTTTAAGGGATTCCCATGCAATAAAATTCTTTTAATTTTTTTATTTTTAAAATTAATTTTTATTGCTTTATATATTTGTTTACTTTTTTTCTCAAACTCCTTGTGAGGAAAAAACTTCTTTCAAATTAAAGGTCAGGAAGCACTTGGTGTCCTTTAAGTGCAAGTCAGTTGATATGTTGACGATTCCCACTTGTATAGGATTTTACAATTCACAAGGTACTTTTTCCTCATTCGATCGTTTATTCCACGCAACAAACCTTTGCAATATGTAGAAATAAGGCCTGTAGACCCTAGAGACTTGGAAGAGGAGTAGAAACGAAGTGATAGGTAGAAATTTGTTAAAGGGCACAAAATTATAGCTAGACAGGAGGAAAACATTCTAGTATTCTATGGCACTGTAGGATGACTAACAGCTAACAATAACATATTGTATAGTTTCCACAGCTAGGAGGATAATATTGAATGTTCCCAACAAAAAAATTATAAATGTTTGAGATGACAGATATGCTGAATATCCTAATCTGATCATGATACATATTATATATATTGAAACATCACTATGTACCCCATGAATATGTATGATAATTATTTGTTAATAAAAAAAATAATTTTTTAAAAGAGATATATGGCCTCTATTGTGACCCATTCTCTTGGTGCAGTTATTAAGTTCAGATTGTTAGGTAAATAGTTCCAGCAGGTGAGGAGCAGAGATAGATTTGCAGAATGCAGGCTTCCTGATTCATTCAAAATTGCTCTACTTTTCAATAATTAGGTGATGAGTGCTGTATTGATTTTTTAAAAATTTTTAAATATTAAAAGGTACAGAACTGAATGTAATACTAACAGTAATTATCTCAATCCTTGTACATTTACTTCCCCTTTTCTTTCTTTCTTTTTTTTTTAAACATCTTTTTTATTTTAAAATTGTGGGGAACAGTTAAGGGTTAGATATACAAATATGCATTGTTCAGGCACCCTTGTTGATAAGGGGTGTCTCCCCATCCCCAGACATATATTGACTACCGTTAATTCCACCTCCCTTCCCTCCCTAGCCCCCCCATAGTTTCCTGCCACTGTCAATCCTTTTCTTATAGTATTGTGATAGTTGTTCAAGGTCAACTTATGAGTGAGAACATGTGATACTAAGATCTTTGTTTCTGTGACAGGTCACTCAGTATTATGGACTCTAGTTCCATCCAGGTTGCTGCGAAATTCATGATTTTGTTCTTTTTTATGGCTGTGTAATATTCCATTGTGTATATGTACCACATTTTTTAAATCCAATCCTCTTTTGATGGACAACATGGTTGGTTCCATGATCTTGCTATTGTGAACAATGCTATGATAAACATACGTGTGCAGGTATCTTTTTGATAGAATGATTTGAGTTTTTCAGGGTATATTCCCAGTAGGGGGGTTGTGGGGTCATATGGAAGGTCGATTTTTACAGCTTTTAGGAATTGCCACACTGATTTCCACAGAGGCTGCACTTGTTTACACTCCCGCCAACAGTGTAGAAGTGTTCCCTTTACACCACATGCTCTCCAGCATCTGTTATTTTTTGAGTGATTGATAATGGCCATTCTGACAGGAGTTAGGTGGTATCTCAGTGTAGTTTTAACTTGCATCTCCTTGATGACTAGTGAGGTTGAACATTTTTTCATGTATCTGTTGGCTACTCATATGTCTTCTTTTGAGAAGTGTCTGCTCACATCTTTTGCCCACTTTGTAATGGGACTGTTTGCTTTTTCTTTTCAGCACATCTGAGTTCCTTGTAGATCCTAGATGGTAGGCCTTTATCAGACATTGAGTTGGCAAATACTTGTTCCCAGTCTGTGGGCTGTCTTCCTGCTCTCTTGATGGTTTCTTTGGCTTTGCAGAAGCTTGTCAGTTTCATGAGGTCCCACTTGTCTATCTTATCTCTTATGGCCCGTGCATTTCAGGTTTTGCTCAAGAATTGGATGCCAGTTCCAGCTTCCATAAGGGTGTGTCCTGCATTTTCTAAAGTTCTTATGGTTTGAGGTTTTGCATTTAGGTCTCTGATCCATTTAGCGTTAATTTTTGTGTATGGGGATAGATAGGGGTCATGTTTGAATCTTCTGCATGTGGTCAGCCAGTTTCCCAGCACCATTTACTGAACAGGTTCTCCTCTCCTTAGTGGTGGAGGTGAAGGCTTTGTCGAAGATGAGTTGGTTGAGGAATTGATGCTTTGCTTCTGGAATCTCTATCCTATTCCATTGGTCCATGTTCCTGTTCTTGTACCAATATCACACTCTTTTGATTTTTGTAACCTTATAGTAAAGTTTGAAGTCTGAACGTGTGCTACTTCCTGCTTTGTTTCTTTTGCTAAGGATTGTTTTGGCTATTCGTGGTCATTTATGTTTCTACGTGAATTTCTGTATAGTCATTTCCAGGTCTGAGAAGGATGATGTTGGTAACTTAATGGGTATTGCGTTGAATCTGCAGATTGCCTTTGGTAGGATGGACATCTTAACAATGTTGACTTGTCTCAAACTACAAACCCAGATATCAAGACATTAATGGAGAGATTAAAAAGAATTGAGGAGAGATAAGAGGAAACTAGGAAGGAGTTGATAACTGAGATAACAGTAGTAAAGAATACTGTGAATGAAATAAATAACAAACTGATAAGCATGGAAA